>CABHPR010153176.1:52426-64513 GCA_902168415.1 Peromyscus melanophrys
GAGATTTCTCAGCAGAGGAAACACAAATGGCTGAGAGACATTTAAGGAATTGCTCAACATCCCTAATCATTAGGGAAATGCAAATCAAAACAACTCTGAGATACCACCTTACGCCAGTCAGATTGGCTAAGATCAAAAACACTGAGGACACCTTGTGCTGGAGAGGATGTGGAGCTAGGGGAACTCTCCTCCACTGCTGGTGGGAATGCAAGCTGGTACAGCCACTGTGGAAATCAATATGGCGCTTTCTTAGAAAATTGGGAATCAATCTCCCCCAAGATCCAGCTATACCACTCTTGGGCATATACCCAAGGAATGCTCAATCATACCACAAGGGCACTTGCTCAGCTATGTTCATATCAGCATTATTTGTAATAGCCAGAACCTGGAAACAACCTAGATGCCCTTCAACCGAAGAATGGATAAATAAACTGTGGTACATATATACAATGGAATACTACTCAGCAGAGAAAAACAATGACATCATGAGGTTTGCAGGCAAATGGAGGGATCTAGAAAAAATCCTCCTGCGCGAGGTAACCCAGACTCAGAAAGACAAACATGGTACGTACAGGCACTTTCAAGCTGAGCAAACAGTTTTGTGATTATAACTTTAATTTGAATGTTCAAGTGTAGGTACAATATACACACATGGAAACAAAGTACAGGGCAAAAATAAAAGTGAATGAATAAATAAACAGCATACAAAGTCACTAAGAGAAGTTAGGCAGTAAAGCAAAATCAATGATTTTCTTGCTTCTCTTAACAAATCGATGAGTTAAATAAAAAGGAAACCAGATATAATTGATGCAGAAGAGACTCGAAGATGAGAGAAAATCCTAGTAAATTTTACTCATTTGTGTTTTTAATAGACTACATTCCACCAAACGGATAAATATGACATGTAAGGATAATTTTATTTCCATTTCTCTTAGGAAGTAATTTGGTACATAATGACACTCACAGATTTATTTGGATGTAGTTTATGACAATATAAAGGGAAGAGTGACATTGGCAAATATGGACAGAGCAAAGCAAACTTCTCAGGCCAGATGAAATGTGCATCAGCCAAATGAGCTTGTAAAATTTTTGCAAGGCTATGTCCATAAAGCTTCAAATTTCTGTGTCTCTGAGCTGGAAGATCATTTAGATCATTTTAGATGACTCCATAAAACCAGTAGTTTTTTTTTCACAGTTATTTTCTTAAAAATGGACTTCTATGTCTCTGTGTCTTCAAAATACCTACCCACATATACTCAATAAATTGTCTTGTGTGTCTGTTAATATTGACAGAAGGATGGCATTGCATAAATAAACCAAGGCACTGTGATCTCAGCCTAACCTAGTCATGGGTGCTGCCAATCCAATACATAAATAAATAAAGTCAACAGAATAGCAAGCTTATGTTCTGTGAAATTTAACAAAGCCTTGAAATTAAGGTTTTAATTTTTTCTAGGTGCATTGCCTTCGGGAAAATGTATAAGAGAAAATTATTTCCTTCAGGCAAATTTATAAACTGAGAAAATAAAAAAAAACTTCATCCCAGACCTCCTATCTAACACATCATCTGAGTATGTTACTTCCATCTTCTACTTCTAACCACACATATTCATAGCCACTTCTCCCATCTCCACTGCTACCACCTTCTTCAAAGCTGACATTTTCCTTTCTCCTCAGCAGTGAGTTTCCTTTCTTCCACAACATATCACAGAAGGTGCAAAGCAATTTGTTTATCTTTTTCATCCCACTTTCAACTGATCCCCCCCACACACTCACCCTCTGAAATCTGTGAACAGGACCACTTTACTCAGCCATACCCTTGCCTAGGAAAGTTCAGTATAGTCTCCTGGCTTTCTGAGATGCCTATGCAGGAAGCTCATAAGCTTACTTTTCACTTCCTTCATCCCTCTGGTCAGTCCTTATTTAAAGTTGACTTTTTAGGTTGTGGAGATGGCTCAAGGGGAAAGAACACTTACTGTGCAAACATAAGGACCCGAATTTGGATAGCCAGTACCATGTGAATAATTTGGCTTGGTCCCCTAAGCATGTAATTCGAGATCTGAGTGGGTGATGACAGGGAAGGCCAACAGAGACCTTGTCTCAAGAGAATACTACAGGGAGTGATAGCAACAGAGGGAGACACCCACCCTCTTCTTCGAGGTTCTATATGGGAGTGTAGAGGCTTACACACATGTTCACATACACTGCACATACCACATGCCAAGAATAACTTTCTTTAGCCGTATGTGAGGAAGAACCCTTTACCGTTATCTACTTTATATCCATCATTTCTTCTTGAAATAATCTCATATTTCCTTTTTATTTGTTCCTTCTTTCATTAGACTTTATGCTCCATGAAGTCTGGGTGTTTAACTTATTTACATTTGCACAAACCAAACCTGGAATAATGTTTCACCTCCAGTTGGATCATAATACTTCTTATCATTTTATAAAAAGCACCCAAGTGTTTCCTCTTTCATTAAGACTCCTAAAACACTGAGCTGTGTATCACTAAGCAGAAATAATTGTTCTCTAAAAGTGAGATAGAAAGTATGTTACTGTTTTGTGTAAAATATTTAATGTAAATATTGCTAAAAACAGGTCTAAGAAGAATGTGTTGGCTTTACACTATCATCCAAGAATAACAACTCATTAAAAGATGTGAGAATTTTATTTTCTATGCTATTGACACATTAATGGGGGATAAGCATAAATAAAGTCATGACAAGAAGCATAGGCATAGCAAGTTGGTTATATTTGTTCCATTTCTTTGGAAATGTACAGAGTCATGGATTAAAGCCTCAGATCATGTATCAGTATTAAAATCTCAGCTCTTCCTTTGGTTATTGAAAATACAATTGGTTTGTCTGATTCTCAGTTTACTCATCCCTCACATGGGACCACGAAACTAGGTACTAAGTTCATTGAAGATTAAAAAAAAATGTATGGAAACCTGCAATTCTTTAATATAAATGAAAACATGAAGATCCGTGCTCATCTGGTTATACACACTCACACTTGGCAACATTCCTCCTCCACTGATTCCTATAAAACACAACAGCTACTTTTACTGCATTTTTCTTCTAAAACATTGGAACGTAATTCAACATCGGTAACAGAAAGAAAAGAGGTGGAGAAAGCTGTTATTCACTCTGGCTTCCTTCTTTTACCTTTTACTATGCAATGCTCTGCTTTTCCAGGGAGATTGGTGTCCTTGGTTAATAGAGTAGCCCTTATTTTTAAGAAGGAAGAATATTCAGATATAAAGTTAACTCAGAGTGACACATTATAGATTCTTGGCAAGACAGGTCTATAATACAACATTTCTTTGGGACACATTATTGGCCTTTTCTTCAAGGATTTTTGGTACCATTTTTCTAAAGAAAAACCTCTGATGGGCAGTTCAGAAACAAATTGAGATCTGGCATTACTGCCTTTCATAGGCCGCTGGTGCCCAGTGCTTCCTTCCGGATGCTGAGTGCAAGATAGAGCGTCACGGATGTCACCTTCAGAGTGAAGAATGGCAGCAGATTTTGTTGTTAACAGGAGTCCTATTATAATAACTTCATACCTCAGTTGGAGCAGTGAGACCAGGCATAATTATGGAACATTTTAGCTAAGCAGATGTGCCACAATTCTTTGTAGAGATTACTCAGTTCTTTCAAAACTCAAGAGCAGAAATGACTTTCTCATAATGTTAGACTTGGGAAATCAAGGCAGTACATCAGCACTTCTTCACCCTGAAAACTTTATGCCAGCTTGTTATTCTGCATGGGGGGAAATATTCTGAACTCATGCTAGTGCTATTGCTCACAAAGAAGAGAATGATCTGGAAAATGGATGGAGATGACTTAGGAATGTTCTGTCTGGAACACTTATCGAGACAAATGGCAGGTAAACTATTCACTTGTGGGGGTCACAGCAGTGATTTGGGCAGAGCACTGACATATCTTCAAACAGAGTGAAAATAGAGAGAGTACCCTTCCTGAACAAGCTGCACTAGAGTTGAGTTCAGGTTCTGGAAGGGAACTTTGGGCTGGACTTTGATATCCAAACTTTGCTAAGAGAGTTTAGAGTTGGCCAGAACACACAGCATTTTTTTGTGCATGGCAATGGAACTGATTATGGCTCTCAACACCAAATAGTCAGTGTTTCCTGCCACTCCTCCTTGGTCTCTGTAAAGAAAGGGACTATCCTGGCTGATGGATTTCTCTCTTAAATCTGGTACAGCAGACCAGCAGGTCCTGATTGGTGAAACTTTGCTTTTCTCTTGGAACAGGAGAACATAGTTTCTGATTTAATTTGTGCTGAGACTCAATGATCTACACACTTTGATGAGGCATTTAAGCACCCAGCAAATAATGCTTATAGACCTACAGTTATCTGCTTAGAAATAGATCTAAGGAGGAAAGAACATTTCCAAGGTAATTTCATTCTTTCATTATCAATTTTTAGTGGAAATGTGTTTTTTTTGTGTGTGTACATTTAACTTCCTAGCTTATAATTAATTAAGCCTATGCTTATTTAAAAATTTAATAAAAGCTCAGAATATTTATATGAGAATAAGGTATTAAGATTTTCCCAGATTCATGCTTAGTTACATGCCTGGTACAAAAGTGGGGGAACCTCAGTTTGGATCCCCAGGACCCATATAAAAATGCCAGATGTGGTTGTACATATCTGTAACTTCAATGTGTTGGATATATGGATTAAAAAGACAGAACTCATTGACCAGCAAGTTCAGCCAGCTGCAGAGCACTTGGTTCATGTGCACTCAAAGGCACACAAAGATACAGCACACACATGTGCACATACACGCTGTGTTTATTTATTATTTGAGGGAGGGTCTCATAGAGTCTAAACTGGCTTCAAACTTTCCAGGTACCAAAGGAAAGACTTGAACTTCTGTCCCTCCTGCTTCAACTTTCTAAATGCTTGAGTTCTAGATATGCACTAGCCCCACCACTGCCTGGCTTATGCGGAGCTGCATCTCAAGCACATGGCTGGCTCCCTGCATCTGAGTCAAGCATTTTATCAACTGAGCAATATCCATAGTGGCTGATATCTTTACTAAAATTTCCTTTTGTCCTGATGCCTAGCAACTTTATCAACTGCTGTGACAGATCTGGGAAAGAGTTGCTGATTCAATAGTCCTGACAAAGAGCCATTTTAGTAATTCATTGGTACATTAATTCACTCAAAAAATAAAGAGTCCAGATGCCAGGGAGTCAATAAACAAAACAGTCTAATTTCCTTCCCTGATAGCTTTTATACACAAATAGTTTTGTTCAAGAATTTTGCATCCACATGTGTATTAGTGCCTTTTCAGTTTTCCCAACAAAAGGGGTTGAGGTTATATTCAGACATCATTATTTAGTGTAAAAATATAGCTATGAAGTAAAAGACTGCAAATGATAGTAACAATTCTTCTTTTCAAACACCTGCTCACTGTACAGGTGAGCTGAATGTGGTTCTGGATGGTGAAAGGTTTACCTCAAATCCCAAAGGTATTAAATAATATCATCAGTAAGGAGGCCTATAGTTCTTAGATTTAGTTCTATATGCTACCATAAAAGTAAAAGACAAAACAAGGAATGAGCACCTTGGTATTAATTTATTTTCCCATGGTTTCAGAGACTAATAGTCCAGAATTACTCAATCAGGAGATGTGGCTGCGTCTTAGGAATTTTTCAAGATTCCATTGGGTAGGTGTAGGTGCTTGTGACTGTCCTTAGTTTTCCTTAACTTGTGATATCTGAACAATGTCAACCTCTACTGTTGCATAGTACTAGCTATGTGTACTTCTGTGTCCCTGTATCTTCATATAATTTCTTGTAAGAACAATAAGCATTGGATTTTGGATATGCCTTCATCTAGTCTGACCTTATCTTAACTTGATTTTATTTACAGATATACTATCTACAACGTGGTTCCATTCAACAGTATGGAGACTAGAATTCCAAAATACCTTTTTGGAGACACCATTCAATTTAAATCACACACATTCCTTCATCATTTTCCTATAACAATAGGCTAATTCTACCCACGAAAGATGTGTTTCATCATACTGAGAATATTTTGTTGTTCATGCTAGAAAGAATGAATAGAATTGAAAAACATGGACTCTGAAAACAGTCTATGGTACTTTTTAAAGTATAAAGCTAATTATGAGTTTGTGAAAATTGTATTTAATGTTTTGAAAAATAGACAAGTAAAATAATAGCAATAACAATTTCTGGGCTATTTCCTTAATTACATACCCTAGATTCTGCTTAGTTTCTTAAACAAATAACATCTGCAAAGAAAAGGAAAGGAAAAATCCATAATTCTAATTAAGATTAGTGACATTCATGTGTAGTACCCTATGGGAAATTGATATGGGTTGCTGCTCCTCTGGGCTTCCTCACCTCTATAAATTCCAGGTAGGCTTACTTCCTGCCCTGGGAAGCAAGAGCCACTCTTGAGAATGTAACTCATTTGTAAGGTATTTCCAGAACAGAGGAAAAGTTGTGCCAAATGTTGCAAATCATATATGATCTCTGCCATGAGACTCTCAAATGATTTCATTTACAAGCACATAAAGCTAACTGTAATACGAGCTACAGTCCTTCAAGGAGAAGATCTGTGTATACTTTGCTTTGCTGTGCTGCCCAGACTCAGCCTTCACAGGGTGAATGCTGGTTATATTTGTCAAGACTTCTCCTAACTTCTTACTTCAAAAAGAGATGTATAATGTTTATCAGGAAGACAAAACAGGCTACAATTTTATCTTCCAATAGCCATGAAAATTAAGTTTAAACATTTCTATGGTAATTTAATCTACTGTAAATTAGGTGAAAAAATTATTTATTTATTTATTTATTTATTCGTTCATTTATTTATTTTGGTTTTTCAACACAGGATTTCTCTGTGTAGTTTTGGTGCCTGTCTTGGATCTCGCTCTGTAGACCAGACTGGCCTTGAACTCTCAGAGATCTGCCTGACTCTGGCTCCTGACTGCTGGGATTAAAGGCGTGCGCCACTGCAACCCAGAGGGGTGGAAGAATTTAAAAGGTTCCTGTTAATTAATGAGATGAGAAACATGGAAAAGTTGTTAGTATACCAAGGATTAAAAATCAGACTTTCCTAGATGGAGTAAAACAAGATTTTAGTAAACAAAAATATATATGTTCAAAAATAACACTGCATTGGTAAATGGCTGCATCAGTAATGGGAGAAAATTGAGATACCACATCAAGTATGACTTACATATTACTTTATATCTTCAGATTTATTCATCTTGTGTTTGCTGATAAGAGGGCCAAAGTCTGACCTCTGACCAACTTTCTGAAACCGTAGCCCTGATTCAAGCATGTGTTCACCTCTCATAAGAGTGTCCCTGTGCTGTGATAATCAGACATTTCCCCCAGTTTATAGGCTAAATATCACAACTCATGACATCCATTAGTTCCAGGAATATTGGAACTGTTTATCTCCTGACTTAGGCTCCTGAGATGTGAGCCACAGTGGGATCCAGTCCAGAGTTTACACATACTTTGTCTGTGTGTATTGGGTGATGAAGGAGGAGGGAAGGGGACCTGACAGTTTATGAGGTAAATTTGATCTAATAGAACCTTTGAGCTGATTAGTACGTTATTTCTTCTTTATTCTCCAGGGCTGGTTGTCTTGACATGTGATTTGCTGTGTAATTTTCTTAAAGATAGATTTAGCAGTTATTCTTATTCCAAGGAAGATACGTGGAATTGACTTTGATCTTCTTTATGTCTATGAACAGAACATCCACACTACTGATGCTCTTTCTCCAAGACAATGATGTGGAACTGAGAATAGTTTTGAGGCAACTAAAGCATTAGAGTGGATCCTTCATGGATAGAATTAATGCCATTGACAGAAATCATAAACAGTCATGCGTTGTACCATGTGAGTATACAATGGCAGAACAAACTGTGAACCGTATGAGAACCCTCACAGAACACTGAACCTGTTGGCTCCTCATTAGTTGACTTTCTAACCTCCAGAACTATGTGGTGAAAATTTAGTTTGTATTATAGACACCAGGTTTGATGTATATTTGTTATAGTATGTTGAGTAGGCAAATGCAACAATTTTTATATACTTTTCTAACAGAGAATTTAGTAGGAGGACAACATCCTTTTACCACAGGCTTCATAGGGAATTCAAGTCACAGAAATGAATCTACAGAACAAACCTTGAAAATGAGATTTTGGAATGGTTACTAATAGATTTCCCTTCTAGTTAGGTGTAGGAAAATGGATAGAGTCAGCATCTATGATGTTAAGATAGGTCATAGAATATCAAAGAAAAAGGCATGGTATCTCTCATATGTGGAAAGTAGCCAATAATAGAGATGTATATATCTGAACAAAGTTACATGTGGGTACAGTATAATATGTAAGAAATAAAAAGTGTTAGATTAGAAATCAGGTACGAAAAGGACTTAAGGCAGGTAATGGACATAAATTACAAATGAGGATATATATCTCATTGTTTTCATAGTTCTAATCCTGTCATGAATTTTTCAGTTTTTGCAAAGGATATGTGCATAAACATATATTTGATAATGAAAGTATAAAATCTAGTGCTAATTGTATGGAAGTTCATTAAGATACATAGACTTTGATGTGCCTAATTTTTGTGCTTAGACCTTTTCATTTCCAAGCTTTCAAATAATAGAGTTAGTTTAATATTAAAATAAGAAAAACAAAACAAAAATATCCCTAGAGACAGAAAACCTGTGCTTCACTGGTATCCTGAGTCAAAATCAAGAATTACATTAAAAAATGAGCCTCTGAAATCTAAAGGGGTAGCACTGTATGCTTGAATATTAGAAATTTGAAACCCAAATTTCTCCAAATCTTCTGGGCTGGTATAATTGTCCCTTTCCTCTTACCAATACTGAGTGACCTCTCCTTCATTGGATACATCATTTCAAGTAAGTGACTTGCTGTATTGAAATTGTCCCATTAAATTGTCTGATAGTCAGTGTTGAATCTTAATACATCACTGGCCAAGGACTATATTTCATGTTTTAGGAGGAATGTTCTTATACATGAATAAAGGGAGAGTTCATATCTAATGTTTAAGGTTAGGTAACATAACAGGTTAGGTTTAAGAATGGATCATGAAAGTTCTGTGGTGTAAAATCCATAGAAAATAAAGCTGATGCTGGGTGGTGGTGGCACACACTTTTAATCCCAGCACTCAGGAGGCAGAGTCAGGTGGATCTCTGTGAGTTTGAGGCCAGCCTGGGCTACAGAGTGAGTTCCAGGAAAGGCACAAAACTACACAGAGAAACCCTGTCTCGAAAATCAAAAACAAAAAAAAAAGAAAAAAGAAAGAAAGAAAAGAAAAAAAGAAAGAAACTCAACCATAACTAGAGATTCAATATTATAACAAAACATTTTACCATCTGTTATTCAAGGATTGGACTTGGTTGTGGTCACCTTACACAAATGAGGTGAACATTCCAGAACTTTCTTGATACAAGATTTAAAATGAAGTCAGATGTCAGAATGGGAGTGGTAATTGAAGCCTAAGACATTTCCACCAAACTACACAAAAAATTCCAGAAGACCTTCCTCTAAGGCAGAAAGCAGAGCATTAGCGGAAAACATCTTTGAGAAACTAATTAGTAGCTTTCTTTTGTAAGTTGAAATAAAATTAAGAAGTGTAGCAATGATATCTGATTGGTTGCCATCAGTGAAAGTGATAGGGCTTCCTGAATGGCAATGACCAGGTGGCTGCTCCATTCTTAATATCAGAAGGAAGATAGACTAAATTACTGCAGTGAGAAACAGGTCCCTGTGACAGAAGGGTTGCCCTTGGAGGACTGTACTAATATTTAACAAGTCACAATCTTGCAGTAGAGTTTTATTACCATTGTGGAACAAAAGATATCAAGAGTTGCCAAGTAGACTCACACAGCTGTCTGGATAAAATTTGCCATTTCTCACACAGTTTACAATCTAATTTTGTTCAGAGATTCATAACCCACACAACAAAGGGCAAATGTACTCATTTTGAGGAAGATTCCTACAATGCTTCTACAAATATCTAGTGACTAGTCCTTTCTTATTTCCCCAAAGGGTGGGAAAACAAATACTAGAGGGAAATCTGGAAAAGTAGTCATCCAAGAGTAGACTCAGGGATGGGTTGAACTTGTAACTCACCTATTAGAGAAGTATAGACTCCTAGTTTCATAAAAAGCAAAGCTATATTTTATGATAAGGAAGACATATCTTTATTGTGCCAGAAATTGATAATTGCTGGCACAATTGGCTAGAATGGATTTTGGGTACTTCCTTCAAAATATCTTCAGTACTAGTTCAGAACATTTCATAATTCTTAGTCTAGCAATTACCCTATCAACTACGTTAGTACTGCTGCCCACTTTCAGCCCTATACATGCAATTTGAGGATGATATCTTTCATGTCCACACAGGTCCTTATCATTACCCTCCCCTAGTATTTTCTTGCTCATGCTAATATGAATATTGTGGATTCAATTATCAGGCTAAGTATTAAACATAGAAGGGTCAAGGATTGGCATAGAAACCTCTTTGGGACTTCTGATCATTTGGATATAAAAGCCCAAGATTATTATCTCCATTTTCTCTAGTTGTCACTGCTTCTCAAATAATATCATTACTAGAAATAAAAGAGATATTAGGGTAATAAGGAATGTTTGTGTAAAAGAATGAGAGATGGAACAGAGGAAAGTAAATAAAGGGCTTGCAGTTGAGTATAAGAGAGCCAGGTTGACCAGGTAAGAGGAAGGATAGAGCTTTAAAGAAACAAAACCAGGCTCAGCAGGATCTGGTTGGCTGCTTAGAAATACCTAAGGACATTGCTGAAGGACACATGCAAAATACTGTTTCTTGTTCACATATTAAGTAAGAATGGCTTCTAAAAGTGTTTCCACCTCTTCCAGAACCTAGATCCCTCCAGTCTAACCCATAGACCAGGAGCTAACTATGAAGTTACTAAGAGAACCCACAGCTACATCTTGTTATCTACAATAAGGGTTAGCTCCATGTAGCCTTCAAAGACATAGATCCATGGTGAAATACAAGCTGGTCTTGTGATCATGAGAACAAAGACAGCATGATTCATTGATTGCTAGCAGACCCTTCCAAGTTCATAGACTGGTAATACATGCAGTACTTGTGACTAGCAATACTAGACAATGTTGGCAGCAGCCAACAGAATGAGTCAACATCAGCAGCTAACAAGCAAGTCAAAGATGGAAACAAATGGGGGATTCATCAAGTGATCATCCTTATTATTGGGTAGTAGAATGTGAATAGCAAAGAATGGATCATCACTTAGATTTGGGGCCAAGGAGGCATGTATAGAACTTGTGAATACTATTGGCTCTGCATACAATATGTCCAAAGAATCAACCAATCTATACATCAAACATTCCAGTCTTCTTCCAACTTTTCCCATAAGTACTGTAAAAAGCTCTAGACCAAACAGCTCAATGGAAACCCCAATCCAGGGCTCATCCTATTTATTACACATTGAATTCCTTCCCTGCAACCCTCCTACAATGTACGGGTTCTACTTTCTTTCTGAAATAAATCCTCCTTTCTTAAACTTTCTGTATATAATAAAATTTCTTAAAATTACCCTTGGTTGCCCATGAAACTCATTCTCCAATTTCATGAGGCAAAGGGCTAAGAACTATTGATTCGGTGGAGACATTGGTCACTGTGAACTTCCATTGATCTAGCCATGGAATTAAGGCCATTTGAAATAACGAAGGGTTTGTTCTTTTTGAGGATCACTAGGTTCTTGCTCATGGCATAATGAAATGTGTCCCATTCAGTCATAACTACCTTGGTCATTCATCTTTATATTTGCTATCCCCACATTTTTCAGTCATGCCAGCTAGAATATTTTTTTTAATTCTTGCTTTCATTTTTGTTTTGAATAAAGTTTGTACTACATAGTAAAATATTTGTACATTGGAGTAAATTGAAATTTAAACAAACTGAAATTATATGCACTTTCTTTGTGAGACAGAGATAAAGTGAAATTGAGGGAGAAAGAAAGAAATTAAAT
>CABHPR010153177.1:3463-24691 GCA_902168415.1 Peromyscus melanophrys
TTGAGACAGGGTTTCTCTGTGTAGCTTTGCGCCTTTCCTGGAACTCACTTTGTAGACCAGGCTACCCTGGAACTCACAGAGATCCGTCTGCCTCTGCCTCCCGAGTGCTGGGATTAAAGGCGTGCGCCAAACCACCGCCCGGCGGCTCTGTTTTTTTTTTTTTTTTTTATTAAAAAGACGTATTAGATTTCATGTTACACTTCTCTGTCTATTTTTTGTTTGTTTGACCTGTCTTGTGGAGAAAGTGAGGTATTGTAATCACCTATTATCGTTGGTTTGGAGTCAGTTTGTGTCTCAGAGTCCAGCAGTATGCTTTCAGTGTAATTGAGTGAGGCAGATTTTGATGCACATATGTTTGGAGTGTAATGTCTTCTTGGTTGATTGTGTCCTTGATTAGAATGAAGTGTTCTTCTTTATTTCTTCTGATTTGAAGTCTATTTTATTGGATTTACAATGACGACACCTGCTTTGCTTGGAATATGTTCTTTAAATCGTTTCTCTTTAAGGTGGTATCTATCTTTCAAGATAGGATGAGTTTCTTGTAGACAACACAAAGATGAATTTTATTTCTTAATGCATTCACTTAGTCTGTGCCTTTGATTGAGGGGGGCTTGAGGGCACTAATTCATTATGAATCTGTGTGCTGATTGCTGTCGGTTTGTTGTTGTTGTTTTAATGTGTGGTCTTAGTCCTATCTGTGTTTCAGTGACTATAGCTTCATTTGTTCCCTTTCTGTAGTCTCGCCTATGCTTACTCCTCTCTTCAGTCTTCGCTGCAGGGCTGGTCTGCTGGACGTGAATTCTTGTAGCCTGTTGATACCATGAGAAGGTTTTCTTTCTCCTCCAACGATAGCAGATAGTTTTACTGTGTACAGTAGTTTAGGTTAGCATCCATTGTTTCATAGAACTTCAAGTCTATTGCTCCAGAATCTCCTGACTTTTAAAGTTTCCATTGAGAAGTCAACTGTTATTCTGGTGGGTTTCCCTTTATTATATATGACTTGTGGTTTTTTTCTTACAGATTTCAGTACCTCCTCTTTGTTCTGCATAGTTAGTGTTTTAACTCTAATATGCTGTGGGGAGTTTATTTTCTGGTCCTGTCTGGTGTTCTGTGTGCTCCTTGTATGGGGGTGTCTTTCCTTAATTTGGAGTTTTCTTCTGTGATCCTGCTGATGAGCTTGTCTGTGTCTATAATTGGAAGATTTGGTCTTTTCATGGTGTCCCAACATTCCTTATGTTTCTTTTTTCTTTCTTTCTTTTTTTTTTTTTTTTACTACTCTGCATGAGTAGTTCAGTCCTCGACTTTATTTTCAAGTCTATGATTTTTTTTTTAAATTTTGTGTTCTAGTGTTTGTCTAGGTGATTCTCATTGGAGAACATTTTGTAGATTAGTGGGTTGGTGGGAGGCATACTGTCTTGGTCTTTCTTTCTCTCTCTCTCTCTGTCTCTCTCTCTCTGTCTCTCTCTCTTTCTTTCTCTTCATTTCTTTCTTTTTTTTTCTTTTTCTTTTTCTTTTTTGCAGTGTGGCCCCGGCATGTGTGTCTGATGTGAGATTCTGGCCTGCCTCAGGCTGGGCTAGGACAGGAGCTGTAGACCAGAGCTAGGTTTGGGAGTATGGGGATGGTGCCTTTCTGATATGCTTATTTTATCAGTTACATACTTTTTATCCCTAGACATTTATTTATTTATTTATTTATTTATTTATTTATTTATTTACTTACTTACTTATTTACTTATTTATTCACTCATTCATTCATTCATTCATTCGTTTATTTACATATCTTTTCTGCCTGTGCTTTTCTCTATTTTGTAAAACATTGAATGTATCTATAATAGCTGTTTTAAAATTGTTGTCCACCAATTTTATGTGTGCTTGTTCAGTCTGGTGGGTATTTTTTTTTGTTTACATCCCTGGAAATTTTTGAGTGAATACCACACATTGTGATTTTATGTTGTTATATTGTTTTCTTTTATTTCTTTTTCCAAAATTTTCTTTAAATAGTTTTGAATTTTATTTTGGGATACAGTTAGTTATTCAAAAATAGTTTCGTGCATCCAGACTGGAGTGATGGCTCAGAGGTTAAGAGCACTGGTTACTCTTGCAGAGGTCCTGAGTTCAATTCCCAGCAACCACATGGTGGCTCATAGCCATCTATAATGAGATCTGGTGCCCTCTTCTGGCCTGCAGGCAAACATGCAGACAGAACACTCTGGTGCCCTCTTGTGGTCTCTGTATATAGAACACTGTATACATAATAAATAAACAAATAAATAGTTTCATGCTTCCAAGGCCCTTACTCATTGCCCTGTGTGAGAGGAGATATTCTGCCTGCCTTTTCCCAGTGGGTTTTGGCCTTGTACCTCACATTATAACATGCACTGACTCAGCCAAAGCCTCATGGTGCATCTTTAATGCTTCAGAGTTGCTCTCTGTGCAGCTTGCTCTGCCCAGTAAACTTCAGCTTTCTTGACCTTTGCATAACTCTTCACTTTCCAGTCACGGAGACCGCTGGACTCTGGTGTGCTCCCCATCCCTGTGCTCACTCTGGAAGGCTCTCCAGGCATGATCTGGGCATTGGGAGAGCTTGCTTCCCCTGTCTGCCTTTTTTCATGGATCCCTGCGTTGTGCTGCCTGTTGTCTGATTTCTGAAACCCTCCATTTTATATATTTTGTCTGTTTTTTCTTGTTGGCGAGTAAGGTAAATCTGGCTCCTTCTAGTTTGTTTTAGCCAGGATTTGAAGTGGTAAGGTAGGTGTATTTAAATTTCAAACAAAGAGGAGTCATAGTCCCCACTCACACTCTCACTAGAAATAAATTATGTATAAGCCTAAATATAGCTTTAAGTATGTTCCCTCATCTTTAAATGCATCATAGACTTTTCCTAATGAATCATTTTAACATTGTATTCATTGACATTAAAATCATAGTTAAAAATAATTTTCTTATATTTTTCTGGTAAAGAGTAGAGTCTTATATAAATTACACATGTCACAAAACCATGCCATATATTTAGTAAATTATCTTGCTTTTATCCAGTGTATAGAAGTTTATCACTTCAGCCTGTCTAAATAATAAGTCTCCTAACGGAGTTCTTGCCTGAAGTCATTCACAGATGGATGCTCCCTAGCCTTCTCAAACATGTAATTAGCCCATTTTCTTCTGATGGGAGAGGGGACTTTTTGTGATAGGATCTCACACAATGTAGCCCAGACTTCCCTTGAACTCATGGTAATCCTCTTGCCTTATACCTTAGACTCTTGAGTGCTGGGTTACAGACATAAATCATCATGCTCAGTTTTTTGTTTTTTGTTTTTTGTTTTTTTCCAGACAGGGTTTCTCTGTGTAGCTTTGCGCCTTTCCTGGAACTCACTCTGTAGACCAGGCTGGCCTCGAACTCACAGAGATCCACCTGCTTCTGCCTCCCGAGTTCTGGGATTAAAGGTGTGCGCCACTACTGCCCAGCCATCATGCTTAGTTTTATTGTTTGTCTCTAAAATGATACTTTTGTTAAAACGGCATTTTCATGTATACTTGATTTTGGTTGATCTGCCCCACATATATACTTGCTTACTTCCCATCTCCCTGTCTCCCCGTTTCCATTTCTACGCCCCTGTCCCCCACCCCACCCACCCTCACATTCTTCCTTTTACCTTCCTATCATATGTCCTATTGCCTTTCTCACCCACTGCCTTAAAGCTTCCACATCCCATCTTCATGGGCTCTCTTCTGGTTTCCTGGCCTGTATACACACTTAGACCTACATGTACATACATATAAATATTAAGGCCAGGATCCACATGTAAGAGAGAATATAATATTTTCCAGATCCATCTCTTTCCTTACAAATTTAATAATTTATTTTTCCTCATGAATGGATAAAATTGCATTGTGCATATGTACCATGTTTTTATTACTCACTCATCTGTTGATGTGTATCTATGCTGATTCCATTTCCTTGCTACTGTAACTAGAGCAACAATAAACATGGATATGCAAATAGAGTATGTGCACTGGAGCGGCTTCTGCTGAGTGGTATGGGAGTTCTCATTTTAGATTTTTGTAAAACCTCCACACCGATTTCCATAGTGGCTGCATCAGTTTATATTTACATGTTACCAGCAGGGAATGAGGGTCCCCTGTCCTCACTCGCCAGCATCTGTTGTTATTTGTTTGCTTGGTAGCATTCTGACTGGGGTGAGATGGAATCTCAGAGGAGTTTAATTTGCCTTTCCTAATGGCTAAGGATGCTGAACACTTTAAAATGCATACATTAGCATTTTTTGTGTCTTCATGTGACAGCTATTTCTTTATTTATTGTCTATTTTGGTTCTTCAAGACAGGGTTTCTCTGTGTAGCTTTGGAGCCTGTCCTGGAACTTGCTTTGTTGAGCAGGCTGGTCTTGAACTCACAGAGATCCACCTGCTTCTGCCTCCAGAATGCTAGGATTAAAGGCATGTGCCACCACACCTGGCTATTGTCAGTTTTTTAGAAAAGATTGTGTGTGTGTGTGTGTGTGTGTGTGTGTGTGTGTGTGTGTGTGTGTGAATACCACACTTAGGTGGGTATCTGCTGAGGCCAGAAGAAGGTGTTGGATCCCATGGAGCTGTGGATTGGATTGCTAGATGTTAGTGCTGGGAATCAAACTCTGGTTCTTTGGAAGAACAGCAAGCACTTTTAATTGCTGAGCAGGTTTTTTTTTTTTTTAATTTTTTGAAGTTCTTTGCATAGTCTAACTAGTAATCCCATATCTAAAATAGAACTGGCAAGGATTTCCTCCTATTCCATAGGCTGTTCATCCTGTTGATGATTTCTTTTGCTGTGTAGAACCTTTTTTGATTTTATGCAATCCTTATTGCCAGTTCTTGTGGCTGTTTGTTGTGTCATTGGGCTTCTGTTCAGAAAGTTCTTGCTTATACCTATATCCTGAACTCTCCCAGGAGTTTGAGCAATTTTGGGTGGTTTTTTTTTTTTTTCTTTTTTTTTTTAAGACGTGTTTATTTATTATGTATACAGTGTTCTGCCTGTATGTTTTACTGCAGGCCAGAAGAGGGCACCAGATCTTATTACGGATGGTTGTGAGCCACCATATGGTGGCTGGGAATTGAACTTAGAACCTCTGGAAGAGTAGCCAGTGCTCTTAACCTCTGAGCCATCTCTCCAGCCCATATTTTGGGCTTTAAATTAAGGTCTTTGATCCACCTTTAATTAACTTTTGTGCAGAGAGATAGATACCGGTCTCATTCTATTCTTCTGCAGGGGTTATCCAATTTTGCCAGTACCATTTATTGAACAAGCTGCTTTTTTTTCAGTATGTATTTTTTATACCATTTGTCAAAAATTAGGTGAACATAGCTGTGCAGGTGTATTCTTGGAGTCTCTGTTCAATTGTCTATATGTCTTTTTAGTGCATAATATCTTTGTGATTATGGCTCTGCAGTATAGTTTGAGATCAAGAAGAATTGCCTTGACTGCAAAAGAATTTTTAACACCGTTTTGCAGTATCAGACATGGATCGTAGACCTATACACATGCTTGGCAAACACTACCACTTGACATATATCCCTAACTTCTTAGCCTAGTTTTTACTAAATTCAGTTTGCCTTTCATGTCTGTGTATTCTTCCCTCCAATAAGAACTTTTTTTTTAAAATTTGGACAAATTTAGTTGTTTTCCCATACACTTTTATGTTTGCTTGTTTACTCTTCTGTGTATTTACTTGTCTCCTGTCTTAGGTGTCTATTGCTGCTATTTAACATCATGACCAAAACAACCTGGGGAGAAAGGTTTATTTGACTTATTTCCACATCACAGTCCATCATGGAAGGATGTCAGTACAGGAACTTGAGGCCTTAGCTTAGGCTTGTCTCACTAGCTTTTATAACAAATTAACCCATGTATTTTAACCTACGCTCTGTCACGTGGCTCTTTACCCATCTCTCCGTACTGCTCATGCTGCTGCTTCTGGTCTGGCTAGCAACTCTTCTTCCTGGAGTTCTTTCTCTACCTGAAAGTCCCACTTACACCTCCTGCCTAGCTATTGGCCATTCAGCTTTTTATTACACCAATCACAGCAATACATTTTCACACAGTGTACAAATATCCCACAACAACCCACAGTGGTTGGGGCCTCCCACATCAATCATTAATTAAGAAAATGCTCCATAGCTTTGCTTACAGGCAGTTTGATGGAGACATTTTTTTTTCAGTTAAGTTTCCTCTTTCCCGATAACTCTAACTTGTGTCAAAGTTGACAAAAACTAACCAGGACAGTTCCTCAAAACAAACTACCCCAAATTTGGAAACTAAAATATAATTACTTAGTAGTTAATTATGCTATGAGTTGGCAAATTAGCTGGGCTCAGCTGAATTATTATTGGTCTTGTTTAAGTTTTTTTAAGGGAGCCAGCAAGCTAGCTTTGGTTTCTTTTCATGAGTGTGGGTTTCAAAACCAGCAAGTGAGGCCGTGCGGAGGCCGTGTGGAGGCCAGGCGGTGGTGGCGCACGCCTTTAATTCCAGCACTCGGGAGGCAGAGCCAGGCGGATCTCTGTGAGTTTGAGATCAGCCTGGTCTACAGAGTGAGATCCAGGACAGGCACCAAAACTATGCAGAGGAACCCTGTCTCGAAAAACAAAACAAAACAAAACAAAAAAAAAGAAGAAGAAAAGAAAAAACAAAAAACCCAGCAAGGGGTGATCAGGGCTGAAATGATTTTAAGCTTCTGCTGATGTTCCATTGACCAAAGCAAGTCATGTGACCAACTCCAGTTTCATGGATGGAGAAAGAAAACCTACCTGTTTGTGAGCGATTCATCAAGATCATATTGCAGAGAGATGTATACAGGAATGGGAATATGAATATTTTGCAGTCTACTTAATCATCTTAACGGATCCTATCCATTATATCTAAGTCATATTGTATGATGATCATAGTCCATGTTATCCCCTTCTGTTTTGAATTGCTACATGCATTTTATCCTCACAGCTTGGCTTTAGAGGGTATATGCAGAGAATCATTAGTTTTTTTTTTTTTTTTTTCTGTGTGTAAGAGCACTTTGGAAATTATAGATTAACTTTTCTTCTCAGCTTCATTGTTAATGAGGACAATGCTGGGTATTATATTTCTTTCACTCTATGCATTCATTGGAGGGTATTGAAAGAGTGTTGGTTGCTATAGAACTACTTAGGTTTTTTGTGTTTTTGTGTTTGTTTTTGAGACAGGGTTTCTCTGTAGCCCTGGATATCTTGGAACTCACGCTATAGACCAGGCTGGCCTCGAACTTGTGCTTCTGCCTCCTGAGTTTTGGGATTGCCTAGCTAGAACTACTTAATTTTATTCAACTACATGGGGAATGAAAGACATTTCATTTGTTAAACATTTATTGAAAGACTTTTATGTCAGTATAATGGGACACAAAGATAAGGTCTGAGGGAGTGTAGCTCAGTGGTAAAGCACTTGTGTAGTATGTACACTATTCTGGATTTGGTCCCCAAGTACCCAACCCACCAAAAAATTTTTTCAATTAAAAAATGAGTAGAGCCGGGCGTTGGTGGCGCACGCCTTTAAATCCCAGCACTCGGGAGGCAGAGCCAGGTGATCTCTATGAGTTCGAGGCCAGCCTGGGCTACCAAGTGAGCTCCAGGAAAGGCGCAAAGCTACACAGAGAAACCCTGTCTCGAAAACAAACAAACAAACAAACAAAAAAAAAAAGTAGAAATGAATGAATAAAAAGGTCTTGACATCAAGAAATTTAATGTATTAGAAAGAAAATTTAGTGTCTGCTGGGGCTGGAGCAATGGCTCAGCAGTTAGGAGTATTGGCTGCTCTCTATAGGACCTGTGTTCAATTCCCAGTACACACATTGCAGCTCCCAATCACCTGTTCCCAGTCCAGTTGCAGAGGATCTGATGCTGTCTGTCTGTGGCCTCCAGGGGCACTGCACACACACGGTATGCAGACGTAATAAATGCATGATAAATGCATACACACAAAATAAAATAATTATTAAAATATAAAAAAGACATTGTAGATTGTGTCTGAGCTTCTAAGACTGTCTATTCTAGACCTAGATTTCTGTCCACAATATTCAACTCTCAGATTAACTGGCTTTTTACTGTTGTATAGATGGATACCCTAACCCATTCTTGTCTGGCTTTGCTTGCCTCTGGTTTACATAACTATTATTTATTGTTATTCTTTTTATGAGCTATTAATTATAGAACATAAAAAGCACATGTATAAATATATATAGTTTTAAGATAATTGCATACCTAAGTGTTTAAAAAGAATGTCGCATCTCAGAAGCCTGTTCCTGATCTCATACATCTTCTTTACTCCAAAGGTGTCCAGTTTTTATGATAATCATGTCTTTACTTTCCTTTTAAACTTCCTACCTATATTTGTGACGTCTTTAACATAAGTTAGGTTTATTTCTTCTTGAGCTTTATATTAAAGGACTTGTGAAATTTTTGTCTTGTTTTCAAGCATATATAAGACTCACATTGTTCAGTATGTAGTGTTGTTTTTCTTTAATTTATATTTTAGTTTAGTCTTTGTGGCAAATAAAATAATGCCACTCCCCAAGATATTCACATTCTGATCCATGAATCCTATAAATAAGTTACCTTGGGTGACAGAAGGGATTTTTCAGATGTGATTAAATTTAAACCTTTAAAGCCTTTGGCAAAGGAGGATTGGCCTTGACTATTCTGGTGAGTCCAGTGTAATCATAAGGCTCTCATAAATGGAAAGCATGTATATTTTGTCAGAGAAAAACAAGAGGGAGGGAGGGAGGGAAGGAGGGAAGGAGTAAGGGGAGGAAGAGAGAGAATTTGAGAATATAAGAGGTTGTGTTATCAAGGTGCTGCTATATCACTGGCTTTGAAGATGAAATGAAATCATGAGCCAAAGAGTCCAGGCACCTCTCAAAGATGGAAAGGAAAAAGTTTCCCATAGAGCTTCTGGAGGGAACATAGCCTTGCTTCCACAGTGGAATTCTGGATTTCTGACACTCAGAACTGCAAGATTACAAATTTGGGTCATTTTTGCAGCTTCATTTAGGGCACCAGTGGGAAACTAATGAGACTGTTTACCGTAGGAATATGTTAGAATGTATCCATTTTCCCTGTGCTGGGCATTAGGTTGTGGCTAACATGACTGTGATCACTTCCATATCTATCCTGGTGACCAAGAGTTTTTCTGGGATACATACCTAAGAAAGGAATTTGTAGCTAGAGTTTTTCTGGTCCTGCCTGGCCCACAGTCAGAACAAATCTCTCTAACCCCCCAGTCCCGCAGCAGCTCAGATCCAACCAAGTAAACACACAGAGACTTACATTGCCTACAAACTGTATGGCCGTGGCAGGTTTCTTGCTAACTGTTCTTATAGCTTAAATTAATCCATTTTTATAAATCTATACCTTGCCACGTGGCTCGTGGCTTACCAGCGTTTTCACATGCTGCTTGTCATGGCGGTGGCTGGCAGTGTCTCTGCCTCAGCCTTCCACTTCCCAGAATTATTCTCCTCCTTGTCCCACCTATACTTCCTGCCTGGCCACTGGCCAATCAGTGTTTTATTTATTGACCAATCAGAGCGATTTGACATACAGACCATCCCACAGCAGGAATTAGGATGTTACAGAGAAGCACATCTTCAGTCTTCTGGACCAAGAGTTGTATTTCAAGTGTACCCTCAGCAGTGTACAAGAGCCCACACTTTTTACTGTTATGTCTTTGGAGCTGGGCATGGTGGTATATACCTATAATCCCAACACTTAGGAGGCTGAGGAAGGAGGATCACTGTGAGTTCAAGGCCAGCCTGAGCTACAGTCAGGTGACTTCAGTTGGGGGAGTCTTTGGAGAAAAGTGAATATGAGAGAAATATATTAAATATGTATGAAAATATCACAATGAAACTGGTTATTTTTGTTTAATTAAAATATGCTAATATAAGGAAACATTTTCCAAAAAATATCTTTGATGCCAACTGAAATAATGTGTCCTTTATTTTATGAAGGGTTACTCAAAATTTCCTTCAGGTGAAAACACACTTGGAAAGTAATTATACTTTTTCCATAGTAGATGGCCTTGGTTTGTTTCTATTCTCTCTCTCTGTTTTTCTTTTGTTGTTTGGTTTTTTAGACAGGATCTCAATGTGTAGCATTGGCTAGTTTGTAACTCACAGAGATCCACCTGCCTCTGCCTCTTGAGTGCTGGGATTATAGGTGTGTGTCATCACACTTGGCTTTATTTTCTTTTGATCAACTAAAATTTTCTACAAATTTTTACAGCAAAAATGTAACATATACAATATAATATTGCAGTATAAATATAATGTAATTGCTATAATTCAGGTTTTAAGCATGGTATAAAACAACAATTTTCTTCTGATAAAAACATTTTCATAGGAATTTGAGAAGTACTAGCTTTGTAATAGGTTTCAGTTTTTGTCCCTTCATGCAAACCCAATTGGTTCTTTTTATTAGTAGTCAAGCAATACAGAGACTGTTTTGTTAATATTGTGTTTGTGAATGTGACTGTGACTGTTCCTGTAAGTTAAGAAATTTTCAAAATGACATATTACATGTTACTGCAATATTTATTGAGCACAGTGTGTTGAATTCTGTGAGAGGTAAACACTTTATATATGCCATTTATTAACAGTTAGAAACCATTGTTAGCTTTTTTAAAGGCAAATTTGTAGAGTACACTGTAAGGGTACAGTGGTCTAGGCAGTAATGGAAAAACAACCTACTCCTTTTTTCAATAGATGAAGAAAATGAGGCATGGAAAAGTAATGGACCCAACAATCTAGGTAGTTTGCCCTTAGCCTCTGTTTCAAGGAGCATCCCTAGAATTAGAAGACAGTAGATTCACTGCAATATTATGTCCATTTCTTAGATGAAACTGTGTCAGTTCATTTTCTTGTTCTGTGACCACCTGATGAGAAGCAATTTAAGGAAGAGGTTTATTTAGTTTATGATTTGAAGGGAGACAGTCCACCAGGGTAGAGAAAGCCTGGAGGGGTGGCTTAGTGGCACTGGATTATGAGACAGCTGTTTTCCTACATCTCAGCATCCTGAGAGATGAGAAACTGCACCAGGCCACAAACCTTAAGGACCATGCCCAAGGAGAGCTGGGCTCCAATCCCTTTGGGGTCTACAACCTTTCAAAATAGCACCATCTGGGGACCAAGAGACATGAATCTGTGGGTGACATTTCACATTCAAGCCATGACACTCTTCATCATTTTATTTGATATAGTTTGTGTTTTTGTGGTGCTCTGGCTCAATCTGAGGGCCTTTTATATTCTGGGAAAATGAGCTGTATGTGTCCCTGAGCTGTATCTCTAACCTTGATTTATGCTTTGTTTCTTCTTTTTCTCCTCCTCCCCTCTTCCCTCTCCCTCCTCTCCCTCTCCCCTTCCTCCTCCTCTTCGTTTTTAGTATGTTTCTGTATGTGTGGTATGTTTGAATTTGTTTGGGTGTATACATGCATTCATGTAGGTATGCGTATGTGTATATGTATGTGGGTGTGGAAGCCATCATTGAGTATCATCTTATATTGCTTCCTACCCTAATATTTTTAAATAATTTTTTATTAATTGTTTGGGAATTTAATATATTTTGATCATATTCACCTCCTCTCCCAATTTCTCCCACCTACCTACTCACCCAACTTCATGTTTTCTTTCTCTCCCTCCCTTCTTCCTCTCTCCCCCCCTTCCCAATTTCTCTCTTTTAAATCCACAGAGTTCAGTTTGTGTTGGCCAACTGGTCTCGGATGTGGGGCCTGTTCTGGAGGTGGTTGGTATATCAGGGGTCCTGCCATTAAAGAAAATTGACTCCCTCTCCCAGAGGCCATCAGATTTCACCAGCTGCTCAGCCTGGAAGGACTTTATATACTCCTCCAAGCTGAATTTTGTCTGGCTTTAGCTTGCACAGGTCTTGCACATGTTGTCAAAAATCTCTATGCGTTCAATATGTGCATCTGTCCTGGTTTGTCTAGAAAAAGTTTCCTTGAAGAGACCACCACCTCTGGCTCCTACAGTTTCTGCCTCTAGTCCATGAAGATCCCTGAATCTCCAGGGGAGGGATAGATATGAACATGCCATTTAGTGCTGAAGACTCTAAATCTCTTACTCTGTGTGTTGACCAGTTTCCACTGTAGGTTTTGAGATGATGTCTCTCACTGAGCCTGATGCTCATTGGTGTACCAGGCTGGCCAGCCAGTGAGCTCCAGGTATTAGTTGTCTGTTCCACTGACAACTGGGATTGACTGATGGTTGTTTACATTCTTAGAGTTTTTCTATGTGTTCCCCTTTGCACCTCTTCCTTTGTTCTGCTTGTATCTAGTTTTAGGTAACTAGGTAAACCTGTGTGACTAGAATCACATGCAGCTCTTTTTTTTTTTTTTTTTTTTCAATTTTTTTTTTTTTCCTTTTTCCAGAGCTGAGGACCGAACCCAGGGCCTTGCGCTTGCTAGGCAAGCGCTCTACCACTGAGCTAAATCCCCCAGCCTCACATGCAGCTCTTAATTTGAGCTCCAAGTACCTATTGATTCACTGCAGGTTCATGATTTGGTTGTTCAGAAGATGAGAAGACTGTGATATGGCTTCATCTGACAGAGCTTTGTAGTCTAGGACAGACACTGTCAGAATTTACTTACTAATTTGCTATGTTTCCCTCAGTCATTTGCTATCTAGAAAATGTTTCAAATGATTTTTTTTAGACCACACCTTCCTTTACATATACAAGTTGATCTTAATTTCACATATTTTGATCCTGTTTGGGTCTGTTTTGTCAACATGTCCAGATTAAGCGTCACTGTCAGAATTTATTGCCATGAGATTTACTCTCTATTTTAGGTCATTAAGACTGTTGCCAGAGCTGGAGGTGGTGGTGCAGGCCTTTGATGAGTTCCAAGACAGCCGGGGCTATGTAGAGAGACCTTGTCTCAAAAAACCAAACAAAAGAGTATTTCCAGGAAGGAATTTATTCAATAATTCTCTTGAAAATAGTGCTATTGCTCTGACTTGTCTTCATGGTGTTAGTCTTGAAAAATGAGTCCAATATAGTTGTTGACAGCATTGGTTTTATAGCCATGCTATATAGTTTTTCAGCTCTCTCTGATGTAGAATTGAAAAGGAACCTGCACTCATGCACTCTGAGAAACTATTGCCTCATATAATTGAAGCCTGGTGTATTGTTACCTATTGCTGGAGATATCTGACTTTCTACTCCAAGTTAGCCTTCAAGATCCTCCTGTCTCAGCCTTAGGATGTGTGCCATAGTGCCCATTTCAAGACTTGGTGTTTTCAACCATTTATCTCACAGTGTCTATGGGTCAGCGCTTTGAGTATAATCCAAGTGGGAACATCATCAGGATGTGTTATGGGCAGTAGTCAGGGTAGGCTGCTGTCATCATGGGGTAAAACAAGGGAAGGATCCAAGTTTGTTCTGATGACTGATAGAAGGTTCTGTTTCTTGTGAGTTGTTAAACTCATGGGACAGTTCCTTGCTAGTATTGATACCTTAGTTTTTTACAGAAGCTGCTTTCATTCTCTGCCAGGTGGTCCTTTCCTGGGGGTAATAGGGCGTATGCTTCATGGTGGCAAGCAAATGGAGAGACAGAGAGGAAATCACCTTCGTCACTTTTGCTGAGTTCTTTTAATTAGAGGCAAGAAACTAGATCCAGCTGAATCCTCCAGGGAGGGAAATGATCAATAGCAGGAGAGAGAGATAATTGAGAGTTGTTTTAGAAGTATCTTCATTGCCAGGCAGTGGTGGTGCACACCTTTAATCCCAGCATATGGGGGTAGAGTCAGGTAGATCTCTGTGAGTTCGAGGCCAGCCTGGTCTACAGAGTGAGTTCCAGGACAGCTAGGGCTACACAGAGAGACCTTGTCTCGAAAAACCAAAAAGCAAACAAACAAATAAGCTTCTTCATTTGGTTTGGTTATCATTTAGGGAGTCTAGATTTTCCACGTTTTTGTAAGTGGGACGTGTGTGTATTCTTAGACTAATTTCAGAGTTCTGAAGGACTATACTGGCAATACCATTTTATTTTGTGCTCTTCCCTTAAATTTAGAGTGAGGTAATGAAAATTCCTCTCTATAATATTATCTAATAATCTCATTTAAAGTGTAAATTTATGGATATATATATGTAGGCTGGCTGCGAACTCACTATATAGGTGTGGATGGTCTTGACCTTCTGACTCTCTGCCTCTATCTTCCAAGTTCAGGGATTATGGGTGTGTACCATCACTCCCTAGTTAAACTCTATTTTTTGTTGTGCCAAAGTATACATGTTTGCTTTCTTAAACCTTTTGAAGTAAACAGTTCAATATTGTTAAGTATGTTTGCTAATTAACTTTTTACCTCAAACTGAATCTTTTTTCCCCTTTCTCAGACTTGTAAAACCAGTAAGATCAAGTGCCTATTGAAAGAAACTCACTCTTGGCTAAGAAGAGAAGTAGGAACTAGGTTGGTATTGCTTATACTTAGGAATCCTGAGAGGGGATGGCTAGAAATTGATGTTAAATTTTTTTAAAGTTACATATATTTGTGAGTGTGTGTGTGTGTGTGTGTGTGTGTGTGTGTGTGTGTGTGTGTATGTGCCACTGCCCATGTGTGACCGTCAGAGGACAATTTAGGAGTCAGTTTTCTCCTTCCACTATATGAGGCCCTGGTATTGAACTCAAATCGTTAGGCTTGGTTGTCACTACAGAGCCATCTTGCTGGCCCAAAGGTCAAGCCTTCAAGTTTTTTTACCTTCCTTTTTTGAGGCCAGAAGAGGGCATCACATCCCCTGGAGATGGAATTACAGATAATTATTAGCTGCCATTTGGGTGCTAGGAAATGAAAACACATGTGCACGCGCGCACACACACACACACACACACACACACACAAAACAAATTTAAAAAAAATCAATCAAACCACATATGAGAGAAATTGTCTTTCAGAGTCTGGACAGATTCTAATATAGCCCAGGTTAGCCTTGAACTCGATATGTAGCTGAGGGTGGCCCTTGTCTGGTTTCCTTAGTGTTGAGTGATTCTGACAATATATGGCCAGTGAAGGCTAAAATGTCTGCTTTCCGGCCCTTTATTGAAAATTTGCCTGCTGTTATGAAGAATCATTTCATTGCTTTTTGACTTAACTTCCTTGTTCTTTTCCTTTTCTCTTTTAAATAAAAGCAGTTTAATGAACTCAACATTTACCTCTCTTTTACATAAAAGGCAGCGTACCATAAACGCATTTCCTCATCTTGCCTTTTTCTGTTAACACTATTTGAATTAGGAAGACAGCTCAGTTGGTAAAGCGCTTGCCTCTCAAGCACAGGACCCTTGTTTATATCCAGAACCCACGTAGAAATAAATGCTGGGCGTGGTGCTTCTTTCCTCGTAATACCCAACCCCCCACTCCCTCCCCCCCGCTGCTGGGGAGGCAGAAACAAGGGTGCCTGGAGCTGGCTGCCCAGCCAGTCCAGCCTAATCAGTGAACTCCAGGCCAGTGAGAAACTCTGTCTCAAAGGTGATGTTCCTGAGTGTCTTAGTTAGGGTCACTATTGCTGTGATGAAACACTGTGCGCAAAGCAATGTGGGGAGGAGAGGGTTTGTTCAGCTTGTGCTCCCACATCACAATTCATTATCAAAGGAAATCAGGCAGCAACTCAAACAGGGCAGGAATCTAGAGCTAGGAGCTGGTGCAGAGGACATGGAGGAATGTTGCTTACCTCTTGCTCCTCATGGCTTGCACAGCCTGCTTTCTTATAGAACCCAGGACCACCAGCCAAGGGATAGCACCCACAATGGGCTGGGCCCTCCCCCATCAATCATTGATCAAGAAAATGCCTTACAGCTGGGTCTGATGGAGGCGTTTTCTCAATTGAGTCTCCCTCCTCTTTGATGACTCTGGCTTGTGTCAGGTTGACATAAAACTAGCCAGTACACTGAGGATGACATCCAAGGTGGTTTTCTGGCTTCCACACATGCAACATGTTAACATCACTCTGATATTTTCTCTTTTATTCATGGAGTAAGTTATAGTTCCATCTTCATTAGGCTGTATGCTTTTTATTTTCTACGGGTATATTATTCTGTAACTGTTTTTCTTTTAGAAAACAGTATCATATAGCGTTTTGTCACAGCCTTTTTCTGCCTACATAAAGAATCCCTATGCATTTGAAGTGCATCTTGTAAGATTTAGGTGAGATTTCTTAGCAGGTAAAGGTGCTAGCTGCCACTCCTGACGACTTGAGTTCAGTCACAGAACCCACATGGTAAAAGAATCGACCTCAGTCTTGCAAGTTATCCTCTGACTTCCACTCGAGCATGTACCAACACACACACACAGTCACACACACACACACACGCACACACACAGGCATGCATGTGATGTAAATAAGTAAATGAATGTAATAAAATATTAAATTATTAGCTTTGATGATATTAAATTATATTCTAAACCTATTAAACTGTAAGCCATTGCCAGGTCTGGTAGGGCATGCCTGTGATACTGTTAACTGGGAGGCTGAGCAGGAGAACCACAAGTTCAAAGCCATCTTGGGTTACAGAGTGAGTTCAAGACCAGTCAAGTTCAAGATCATGTATGTTACTCAGTTTTTCAAATGTAGTTGTAGGGGGTCCCCTACCCTCCTGAGGAGGCAATTAATGTATATACTAATTAATCAATAAGCTTCTTGAGGCTAGAATGTTATTTGTGTTAATTAGCTCTGCTGCTGCTTTTTTCTTTTGTTTTAGATTAAATGGAAACCACCCTTGGGAGCTAGATGCCTGTGTAGCCGTTTTACCACATCAGTGTTTTGCAATGAGTGGGGGAGGAGAGCAGCCAGACATCCTCAGTGTTGGAATCTTGGTCAAAGAAAGATGGAAAGTGGTGAGTGTATAGAATGGAGACAGGAAAGAGGTGGTGGGGGCGGGGATGGGGACGGTAATAAGTTTTGGTATTCTGATAAAAGTAGTGTTTTTAAAGGACTAATACCTACGTTTCTTATTTGCCTAATGCAGGTGTTTTGACTCTTATTCCTATGATTAAGTTGTATTTATGCTCTAATTCTTAGGCTTGCTTCCTAAGTTCCAAGTTCTTCTGACTTCCTGTAGCTAATATCATAGTAAGTGTTTGAGGAAAGACAGATTAAAGAGAATGTGAAAGTACAGTGAAGTCCTTGTCTTTCCTCATCGACAACACTAAGAACACCTCTGGTGGATGGTGGTGGCACACCTTTAACCTCAGCCAGGCGGATCTCTGTGAGTTCCAGGGCAGCCAGGACTACCCAGAGAAACCCTGTCTTTAAAAAAAAGAAAGAAAGAAGGAAAAAAGAAAACTTGTAAGTGTACATAAAATAGACAGATGTGATAAATCGCAGCATACTTAGACTCATCCTACGGTTTCTAGTTAGGATGTTTAACCTTGTTTCTCCTAGAATATTTTGAATAGTTCTTACATCAGTATGTATCTGTAAAGGATAAGGACTTATCTTTAAGAAGTAATCACCTACAGAAGTTTTTGCTTTTGTTTTATGATACTAGCAATTGAACCAAGGCTTTGCATATTCTAGAGCCATACCCTTAGAATTTTTTTTTTAATGAATGCTTTTGTGAACTTTCACTAATAGGCCTATAATGTGTTATTATATATCTTTTTATGATATAAGTAGATATTGGTGAGCATTGCCTAGGTCTGTTAATTCATTAGAGATTACAGATTGGTCATATTCAGTTATTCTTTCATTTATTAACAAGTATATCTCTAAAGACTTACTATCGTTCAGTTTTTGATTATTTGGAGATACAGTTTAATTAAGAAAGCAAAGTAAATGATAATTTTTTCCCTTAGTTTCCTAGCATCCTCCAAGTGACCACTGAGGTTTTTCTTTTTAGTGTGTGACACTAAAGTGTGAGGGCTTCGGGTGCAGTGTAGTTGGTGGAATGCTTACCTAGCAGTGAGGCCCTGGATTAGATCCCAGTACCACATAACTTAGTGTGGCAAGGTCAGATTCATAGAGTTAGAGGCCAGCCTGTGCTAGGCACCCTTTGTAAGGGGGAAGGGTAGAGGGAAGGGGTAGAGGACAGAAGAGACAGGGAGAGAGGGAGAAAGAGTGATAGAAACAGAGAAGAAAAAATTATGAATTTAGCCCAAAATAGTATCTTATGCCTGTAGTCCCAGTACTGAGGAGGCTGAAGCAAGAGAATTATTCATGAGTCTGAGGCTAGCCTGGACTGTTGGTATGTCCCAGGTCAGCCTGGGCTACAGTGTGAAACTGTCTCACAAAAGTATGGAGCAGGTGCTGGAAAGATGGCTCGGGATAACAGCTCTTGTTGCTCTTGCAGAGGACTCAGGTTCAGTTCCCAGTACCCACATGGTTACACACAACTGTCTGTAACTCCAGATCCAGAGGATCTGATGCTATCTGCTATCTTCTGATCTTCGAGGGCATCAGATGCTCACATGGTACACATATTTTCATGCAGGGAAAACACCATACACATAAAATATAAACATCTAAAAGCAAATAAAGCAAAATGAGTCAGCCGATAAAGGCACTTGCCTCCAAGCCTGATGACCTGGGCTCCATCCCAGGATCCCACTTGGTGAAAGGAAAGAACTGACTCCCGGAAGTTGTCATTTGATTAACGCATGTCCACCTAGGCATGCATAGACCCAGTACATGCCTGTATGAACATACAAGGACACACTAATAGAGAAAAAAAATAAGCATCTGATGTGTTTTAGTCCATTGTGATTATTATCCTTATAGATTTTCAGATTGTCTTCATCTGATTAAGGGGACACCAGTAGCCAGAGGTTTCTCCAGTCCCACCGGCCCTGCAGTCTGGACGAATCTCTTCCACCCGAGGTCCTGTAGCCGCTTATAAAATAATTATTCAGAGGCTTAATATTAATTACAGACTGTATGGCTCAGGCTTTTTGCTAGCTAACTCTTTTAACTTAACTCAACCCATTCCTATTCATCTATGGTTTGCCACGCAACCTAGGCCATACCGTTACCGGTCTGCTGACATCTTGTTGCATCTCTCTCATTCCGCCTTTCCCTTTCCTGTATCTCTGCTTGGATTTTCTGCCTGCCTCTAAACTGCCTTGCCATAGGCCAAAGCAGCTTATTTATTAACCAATGGGAACAACATATATTCACAGTGTACAGAAAGACATTCCCCAGCAGACACCCATTAAGAAGCCTCCAGAGTTTTTTGAAATGGTTCTTAGTTACTTTTCTATTAATATGATAAATACAACACCATGACCAAGGCAACTTATAAAAGAAAGCATTTAATGAGGCTTACAGTTTCCGAGGATTAGGATCAGGATGACAAATCAGAACACCTGAGAGCTCACATCTTGGTATGATACAGAAGCAGGAGGCAGAGAAGCACACTGGGAATGGAAGGAGTCTCTTGAAACCTCAAAGCCCATCTCCAGGGACATAGCTCCTTCAACAAACACTTCCACCAACTAGGGACCAGATGTTCAAACCTATGAGTCTATGGGGTCCATTCTCATTCAGACCATCACATTCCACTCCCTGGTCCCCAAAGGCTTGTAGCCATATTATTATGCTAAATACATTTAGTTCAACTTCAAAAGTTCTCATAGTCTCAATACCATTTTAAAGTCTGAAGTCCAAGTCTCTTTTGAGACTCAAGGCAATCTCTTAATTATAACATCTTATAAAATCAAAAAGCAAATTACATACTTCGAACATACAGTGGCACAGAATATATATTACCACTCCAAAAGCTGAGAGCTTATGGCTTACAAGCAGGAGGCAAAGAGCGCACACTGGAAATGATGGGATCCTTTTGAAGCCTTGAAGCCTGCCCCTATGGCACACCTCTTCCAACAAGGCCACACCTCCTAATCCTTCCCAAACATTTCCACCAACTAGAAATCAAGTATTCAAATATATAAGCCTATGGGAGCCATTCTCATTCAAACCACCGCAGGTTCTAATAGGCCTTTAATTTTGTTTTGTTTTATGTCAATGTTTGCTTTTTGAAATAAGATCTCGGGGTTGGGGATTTAGCTTAGTGGTAGAGCACTTGCCTAGCAAGCACAAGGCCCTGGTTCAGTCCTCAGCTCTGGGGGGAAAAAAAAAAAGAAATAAGATCTCATTGTATAGCCCAGCTAGCTTTCCACTGAATCCTGCTGTCTCAGCTGCAGCCTTCCAAATACTGGAGTTAGAGGTATGTACCAGTTTGCTAGCAGTCCTCTAGTGCTGGGGATGGAACCCAAGGCCTCACACTGGCTAGGCAAGCCCTCCTTTACTGAGATACTGTTGCCTCTCCCCCCACAGTCTTTTTTCTGTTTTGTTTTTTTTTTTATTTTTTTTCGAGACAGGGTTTCTCTGTGTAGCTTTGCACCTTTCCTGGAACTCACTCTGTAGCCCAGGCTGGCCTCGAACTCAAAAAGATCCGCCTGCCTCTGCCTCCCGAGTGCTGGGATTAAAGGCATGCGCCACCACCGCCCGGCTTCCCCCACAGTCTTTTAATGACTTGCTTGTCCTAGAACTTGAATATATCCTCTGACTACTTATTTAAGGACCTATTTTTGTTTTGAATAATATCTTTATTGTTATTCAGTCTTTCGTCCACTATTTTAACAGGTTTTAACTAGCTGTTTTAGCATTTCTCTAAATTTATTAATAGGATCGAGACTCTTTAAGAAGAAAAAAATCTGTTAGTGACTTTAAATGTTTTTATTTCAGTCAGGCATGGTGGTGCATACCTCCTTTAATCCCAGCCTTCAGGAGGCAGAAGCAGGCAGATCTCTGTGAGTTCAAGGCCAACCTGGTCAACAGAGCTAGTTCCAGGACAACCAGGGCTACACAGAGAAAAACCAAAAAAAGTACTGTGATAAGGATTGATTATTCTTCAGTAAACAAATAAGGTGACAGCTTGGTGAGGTGACACAGGCTGGCAGTATCAGCACTCAGGAGCCTGGGAAGGAGTATTATGAGTTCAAGACCAGCCTGAGCCAGGTGTAGTGGCACATGCCTTTAATCCCAGTATCGGGGAGGCAGAGGCAGGTGGATCTCAGTGAGTTAGAGGTCAGCTTGGTCTATATAGAGAGCTCCAGGACAGCCAGGGCTATGTAGAGGGACCCTGTTTCAGAAAACAGATTAAAAAAAAAGACCAGTCTGAGCTACATAGTGAGACCCTTTCTTTTTTTTTTTTTTTTTTTTTTTT
>CABHPR010153177.1:24791-40912 GCA_902168415.1 Peromyscus melanophrys
GAAATTTAACTCAGGGGCCTGAGAGAGAGTTCAGTAGGTAAGGTACTTGCCATAAAGCCTGATGACCTGAGTTCTATTCCTGGTGCCCAGATAGTGGAAGGAGAGAAAAAAGACAGAACAGAACAGAGACAACTCCTCCAGATTGCCCTCTGACCTCCATGTATTTCATGGCTTCTGCATACACACATGCACACAAAATAAATTTTTTAAAGAAAGAAATATAGTTCGGTGGTAGAGTGTGTACTTAGCATTTGTAAGATTCTGGGTTCAACCACCTGACACCTTGAAAACAGGAAGAAAAAAAAGTGGTGAGGAATGGTAAACAAGATCTGCCTTGTATGGTTCCCTTGTCCTGACAATTACTGCTACTATATTTATGGAACTTGTTCCCCACATTTGGGAGGAGAATGGCATTTTTGTAAGAATTCTTAATTGTTTTTTGAGACAGGATTTTACTGTGTAGCCCTGACTGTCCTGGAACTCGCTCTGTAGACCAGGCTGTCTTCGAACTCAGAGCTCTTGAGTGCTGGAATTCCGTAATTGTTAAGGATGGCATCTTTTGTGCATACATCTACACATACATACAACCACACACAAAAGGCTGGTGTTTTAATCATTCATGGTTATATAACAAACTATATTAAAACAGTCATAAGATAACCATCTTATTTTGTCTGCAGTTTTGTAGATTAGTAATTAGGGGTGAGGGCTCGAGAGAAAGCTCGTTCAGTAAAGTGCTTACCACACAAGCCAGAGGACTCTGAGTGATCTTCAGCAACACAGAAAAACTGGGCTGGAAAGATAGCACAGTTGTTAAAGCACTCATCTCCTGCTGGATGGGGTGGTATGTGAGAGGCAGAGACAGGAGGTTTTCTGGGGCTCGCTGGCCAGCCAGCCTAACCTTATCGGGGAGCCCCATCCCAGTGAGAGACCCTGTCTCAAAAAGCACAGGGGGTGGCGTGTTTACCTGCACACATTTCCACCTGCATGAGTACACACGCACGCACGCACGCACGCACGCACGCACGCACGCACGCACGCACAGAAATTAGGGACAAGTTTACTTGGGTGTCTTGGCCATTAGTTCTGGCAGAATTGGTTGTATTAGCGAATCTATTTCTGCATGACTTCTTTACTCTCTGACCTGATGCCTGGGGCTTGTTAGTGCTCTCATTCTCCCCCTTGGTAGTTCATTATCTTTGGAATCTCCTGTCCCTGTGACTTCTGAAGGTAACCACACTTTCTAGGCTTGGTTTGCTTTTTTAAGAGACAGGAAATAGAATCTACCAGGCTGCTTAGGTCTCTCTGCAGAGCAGACATAGTGTCATTGTCCTGTTGTATTGGCTGATCAGTCATAAGAGCTACTCACATTTAAGGAGTTTGGAAAACAGACTTTACATTTTTAATTTTATTTTTAATTTTTGCCAGTACTGGAGATTGAACCCAGTGCTTTGTATATATGTCCTAGACAAGCAGTCCTCTACCACTGAATTACACCTCCAGACCCTGCCTCTTCACAGGGAAGTGTCAAGGCCACATTCCTTGCTCAATATGAAAAGTCTTCTGTACCTAACATTAAAGAAGAAGAGGATGAGAGATAATGTAGTGGATATTGTTAATGTATGTGCCCTCAGAGTACTCTATTACTTGTGAGGTTGTTTTTACCTCAGAACTAATGAAGATATTGTAGGGCCTTGTCAAGGTTAAACAAATTACTGTTCTACTGTTGTTCAAATGACATTAATAGGAGTAGACTGAGGACCCAAGATAGATTTTTTTTTAAATTCTGACATTTATTTGAAGTTCTTTTGTGTCATCAAATAATAAGCCATCAATCAAAATAATAAAGACATACCATTAGTACTTATTAATTATGATTTTTTGTTTGTTTGCTTCGAAGCAGAGTCTTATTTTGACCAGTTTGTCCTGAATACCTGGGCTTAGGTATCCTCCCAGCTTCCTCTTTGAGAGCAGCTTCCTTTTTGGTTTTTTGAGACAAGGTTTCTCTGTGTAGCCCTGGCTGTCCTGGAACTTGATCTGTAGACCAGGCGGGCCTCTAACTCACAGAAATCTGCCTGCCTCTGCCTCTGGAGTGCTGGGAATAAAGGCTTTTAGTTTTTAAACTTACATTAGATTTTATTTAGTGGACAACATATAAAGAATCACAAGTACCAGCTAGAGCCCTACAAACAACAGCACCCTTCACTGTCTAGCTCACCCCATAGTTCCTTCTCATCACCAAATTTAAAATGACTATGGCTTAAACATGCAAAACAAACATCGTAATTAAGCTGTAATTTATAGTTAGGAATTTAAGCACTACATAAAGAAATGGCTGACTCCCCAGGGGAGACTTTGCCTTAGAGGAGGTGGGAATGGGGAGTGGATTAGGGGGAGGGATGGGGGATGGGAGGAGGGAGGATGGGGGTGGGGTGGGGTAGGAAATCTGTGGCTGATATGTGAAATTAAGTTAGTTATTAAATAAAAATATTAAATAAAAAATAAAGGATCTGGCCGGGCGGTGGTGGCGCACGCCTTTAATCCCAGCACTCGGGAGGCAGAAGCAGGCGGATCTCTGTGAGTTCGAGGCCAGCCTGGGCTACCAAGTGAGTTCCAGGAAAGGCGCAAAGCTACACAGAGAAACCCTGTCTCGAAAAAACCAAAAAAAAAAAAATAAAAAAAAAAAAATAAAGGATCTGGAAACCACAAGGGAAAGAAAAAAAAAAAAGAAATAGGTTGTGGCCTCTCTTTGAAGACACCTCCTTCTGTGTAGTGAGGCAGGACTTCCGGAGTCAGCAGCATGAAACTGAATGTGGTGTGCACTCCTGTAACCCAGCACTTAGAGGTGCAGGCAGGAACATCAGGAGTTCAAGGTTACTGTTTGAGGCCAGCCTGGATGAAACCCCAGTTTAAGAAAACAGAAAACCTCCCAGCATGGTGTGGGATGCCCTTTTGGCCAGCCTGGTCTACATAGTGAGTTCCAGAACAGCCAGGGCTACATAATAGAGACCTTGTTTCCAAAACAACAACAAAAAGTTACTCAACATGACTTAAAAGTCAGTGATAAGCCAAGGTATGGCCTGATAAAATTACTAATTGAAAAAGTAGACAAATAATTTTCATAGAAATTCAGATGAGAAATTGGCCTAAAGGTCTGGGCATGTAGCTGAGTTGTATAGTGCACAAGGCTGCATGTGATCCCCTGCATCACAGGAAGAAAAGGAAGGAGGAATAGAGCATAGATGCAGTCATCACTGAAAATGCCAGTGGAGAAGTAAGCAGGACGGGACAAGAGCATGGGCCTCTTGGAAGGGTTAGGATTTTGGGCCTCATGCTTTTAGTAATAACTCCCTACACTACCTCACATTACATTCTAAATGTTTGCTTATATTATAAGACGACATGGCTTCAGGAAGTGGAAAACTGGTTTCTTGCTGCATCTTGCGTAAAGTATATCACCCACCCTAGACTTTCAGAGCCCTTTACAGGTCTACTTGTGACAAAATTTCAGAACCTGTTTATGATACTCAGATATTCTGATGTTCTCCAATTAAGTTAGCATTTAAGGTGTTTGATGAAAGCGTATTATTTGAAGTATAGATGTGTAGCAGTGTTTGTTCTCTGAGATAGTGTGGAACCCTTCTTTACTTGGTGTGTAGATCCTCCTAGTCCTGCCTCAGAGAGGAGAGTGAAAGGTTAGATGCTGGCTGCTTATCCCATTCTTCAGCCTCCCTCTTTACCCATAGACAAGCTTGGTTCTATATAAGATTTTAAATGGCAAAAAGATTTCATTGATTAAAAAGTCTGCAAATGAAATTAGATTAAAACTAATCTGGCTATTGAAGGGTATTTGTAGGAATCGTTTCTTTCAGATACTGTGTTTTTAATGACAATTTTGATGCTATCTGTAGACCTTTAATAATTGTTTATAACTGAAATAATTTCATTCCTTTCTGTAATTAAATCTGTAGGAAATGGTGTTGATATCATCTCCCGCATTTGTTTTCTTCTTGCTGTATAAATGATTTAACAATATTGAAATCATTTATCATAAAGTAGGAATAGTAAAATTATATGCTTTCTAAGTGTAAAAGGTGAATTGGCTTCCAGTTAGAATCTTAGAATAATTTGAGTGTGTTCTTGTTTTGTTTTCTGTGCAGTTAAGAAAGATTGGGGGTGGGGGCTTTGGAGAAATTTACGATGCCTTGGACATGCTCACCAGGGAAAATGTGGCACTGAAGGTGGAGTCAGCTCAGCAGCCAAAGCAAGTTCTGAAGATGGAAGTCGCTGTGTTGAAGAAACTGCAAGGTAAGCTGCTCCAAATGACTGTAGTGAAGTTTGTCTGATAGTTTATAATTGCTTTAATCTTCCCTGGTTAAGTTCTCTGTACTAACAGACTGCTCTGGTGTCAGCTAGGTATAAACGTGCTGAGTATGTTTGTGTTGAAAGCTCTATTATATAATAGAAATATGTGATTGCTAGAGAAATTGGGAATTCCTTTTCATGGTAAGGATGGGAGATAATTAGAATCGCCTACTGCTTTAGAAAGTGTTGTCCTAAATCCACTATGGAAACATTTGAATCTTCCTTTGAGCCAATCATAAAAACCTCTGAGACATTTCTGCACTTGCCTTTGTATGTTAAACATTCTTGAATCACATCATGGAAGCTATCTTCAACTCATACTGCAGGATGGGTTAAAAATGATAAGTAAGCTTTATGTGTACCCACTAACTTTAGTTTCAGAGCTTAGCTCATCATTTTTGAAGTTCATCTTACTACTACTCAAGTACGTATATTTTTACTACAATGACAAATCATTTTTTTTCTGATGCCAGTCTGATAGTCATGCAAAACCCTGAATGTGTTGATAGTGTTGATAATGTCTCGCCATCTCTGTTTAATGTGGTACACTGGTATTACTGATATTAAAGATACATAAGGTTGATGACCATTGTTCTTTTTTCTAAGATTTCCGGTTGTCCAAATTCCTCTACCAGTTGTTTAATTGGATTGTAATGTAATGCTAAATAAAATCATAAATTTTCAAAGTTGTTTTTAGCTCAGATTTAGTTTTCCCATGGCACAGCACATCAGGAAGATAGTAGATCACTCAGCCCCCATTGCCCCTGCTAAACAACAAAGAATCAGAAAAGGAAAAATGGAGAAAAGGATGGCTCCTTCGTCATCATGTCGTGTCCCGTCCCCTTTTCTCCCCTGGTTTTTCTCAACTCAGTGTGGAAGCCACAGATAAGTGCTGCTGGGATCGCCTCCTCCAGGGCTGCACAGAGTCTGGGTGATCTCCTCTAACACTGGCTGAGCCCATGGGGCATAGGTGATCGGCAGAGCTCGGCCTGGTCAGTGCCACTTCACCAGTCTCTCTCTCTCCTTGGCCCCAGGCCGTTGTCCTGTGAGACAGGAGATACTGCTACAGCTCTTTCAGGACTTCTCCTGGCTACTTTGGCCTTGATTTACTTAGGATTCCATGTGATCCTAACTTAAAGATAGGGCTTAAAGATAAGTTTAATACCTTTTATGGGTAAAACTGTTGCTAGAGTTCGTTTTATGAGAAACTGATGGACATTTGTGCTTTTTCAGTTTATCTTTTTTTTTTCTTTCTTTTTTTTTTTTTTTGAGACAGGGTTTCTCTGTGTAGTTTTGGTGCCTGTCCTGGATGTCACTCTGTAGACCAGGCTGGCCTTGAACTCACAGAGATCCGCCTGTCTCTGTCTCCCGAGTGCTGGGATTAAAGGCGTGCGCCATCACCGACCAGTTCAGTTTATCATTTAAAAGTTACTGTCTAAATGTTTTTCTTGTCTGCTTATACCTATATGAACCCTATTCCTCAGAACACCTTTCTTTCCACAGATGGATAGGTTTTTAACCTTGTGGTCTGTATTTCAGTGAAGTTGTCCTGACCCTCTTCTTTTGGCTCCCTAACGTAAGCCTCCTGCACACTTCAGCCTGACAACTTCTTTGTTGAGAATGCTCAGCATCTGGACCTTTGGAGACTTTTTTGTGGTGCTGTGCTGTTCTTACTTTGCTGGTGGCAGGGAGTGACTCCAGTGTATTAGACAAGTAGAGGCTAGCCTCTTAGGAGATTAGTCTCCTGTATCCCAGGCTGACCTCATCTATTGTAGCCAAGGATAGCCTAGAACTTCTGATCCTCCTGTTTCCTGTCTCCTAAGTGATGGGATTACAGATGAATGCTGCTATACCTGGCTGACCATGGCAAAAAAAAGAAGTTTCTCTGGCTAGAGCTGACAGCAGCCCTAATCTGTAGGTGCAAACATAGTTGCTTAGAGGGTAACTTGACTAGCACACCATTTAGCAAAACAACAAGAGTAGCTTCCCAGCTAAGGCTTATGACCTCCATAGCCACAGACTAGGACCCAGTTTATAGTACCAGATGTGAATTCCTTCCTGTGGAGTAGCCATTAAATCCAATCTAAAGTTTTGTTATTTAACATAGTTCTTAAGAAAATAATTATAAAAAGGAACCCTTATAACAAACTTGCCACTGTTTGATCACTGGTCTCAGCCTGCCTGGCCAGTCGGTGTTATTGCCCACGGGGTCCATAGCTGGGTGAGACTGTTGATGACAACTCTCCTAGCAGCCTGCCTAACTCCTTCTGGTACTGTGAAGGCTAGCTAGCAGGGAGGAAGCTTTCCAGCCCAGTGCTGGCTTGATTTCTCTTTATCTTGTGCCCAAAGCTAATGACGTCTTCAACAATAAGGGCTTGCCCTCTAGTTCTCCTCGGCAGCTACCAGTTGTGGCAGTAACTTGTACTGCTTTGGGGGTATTAGGAGCCTTTTTGACCAGCAGCTTGTCAGGAGGTAGCTCATCCTTGGCACTGGGACTTTTATTTAATAATCATGGTTTGGGGGAGCATCTTTATCCCCTCAAAACAGGAGAGGTTCCTCCATTTAAATTCCTTAAAATTTAAAAAAATATTTTTTTGATGTGTGTGTGTGTGTGTGTGTGTGTGTGTGTGTTTGAGAGAGAGAGGAGAGAGAGAGAGAGAGAGAGAGAGAGAGAGAGAGAGAGAATATTTGCATGTGTATGTTAGTACTCACAGCAGACAGAAGAGGTATTGGATCCCTAGAACTGGAGTTAGAGGTAGTTGTAAGCAACCTTATATAGCTCTGGGGACTGAATTCTAGTCTGATGCAAGGGCTGCTCTCAACTATTGTAAGTAAGCCTCATTAAGTTGTGGTGTTTGTTTGCTTGTTTGTTTTTGTTTTCGAGGCAGAGTTTCTCTGTGTAGCCCTGGCTGTCCTGGAACTCACTCTGTAGACCAGGCTGGCCTTGAACTCATGGAGATCCTGCCTTTGTCTGCAGAGTGCTGGGATTAAAGTTGTGTCCCACCACTGCCTGGTGAAAAGCGTTGGTGTTCTTTGAAGGTCTGATAAAGTTTACCAGTAAGAACATCTGGACCTTGTCTTCTTTTTCAGTTGGGAGATTATCATTTCAGTCTCACTGTTTGTTATTTCTGTTTAAATTGTCTCATTTTGACTTAATTTGGCATATCATATGTATCCAGAAATTCATTCCTTTTAGACTTTCCAATTTATTGACATTATGCTTCCAAGGGAAGAGCTAGTGATTTTCTGAATTTCATTGGTATCTGTTGCAATAGCTCATTTTTCATCTCCAAGTGTATTATTTACACCTTTATTTGGTTAGTTTGGCTAAGACTTTGACAGTCTTGTTTATTTTTTCAGTGAACAAACTCTTTGTTTCATTGAGTCTTTGTATTTTGTTTGTTTCAATTTCATTAATTTCTTCCCTGCTTATAGTGATGTCTTTTTGTCTACTTATTTGAGATTTGATGTATTCTTTGATTTCCAGGTCCCTTAGGTGTATCATTATTTATTTGAGCTCTCAGATTTCATAATCTAATCCTTATAGGATTACTTTTAGGAATCATTGTGTATAGGATTCATTATATCCCACAGTTTTGTACATTATAGGATTCATTGTATCCCACAGTTTTAGTGTGTTGTGATTTCATTTTTATTTGATTTTGGGAATTTTTAATTCCTTTTTGATGTCTTCAGAGGCCCATTCATCATTCAGTAGTGTGTTGTTTAATCTCCATGAGTTTGTGTTTCAGGGGTTTTCTTGTTTACATGTAGTCTTACTCCATTGAGTATGATACAAAGTATTATTTTAGGGGTTTTATTTTTGTATTTGCTGAGACTTGCTTTGTGCCCTGTTTTAGAGAAAGTTCCATGGGCTGCTGAGAAGAACATGTGTTCTGTAGCATGTGGATAGAGTGTTTTATAGAGGTTACTTGATCTCCAATGTCATTTAATTCATGGATTTCTCTGTTAGTCTGTGGGGAAAACATGGCAGTTGGTAAGAGTGGGGTATTCAGGTCACCCACTGCTATTGTGCTCGGGTTAATCTGTGGCTTTGCGTCCAATATTGTTTTATGAAATTGGATCCACTGTGTTCAGGGCATATGCGTCAGGAGTATATGTCTTCTTAACGGGCTGTCCCCTAACCAGCATCTTCATCTTTCCTCACTAAGTTAGGTTTGAAGTCCATTTTGTTAGCTATTAGAAGGATAACACCTGCTTGTTTCCAAGTCCATTTGATTGAAATTTCTTTTTTCCACTCTTTACCCTAAGGTAGTGTCTGTCTGTTGTGTGAGTTGTGTTTCTTGGAGGCAGCAAATACATGGCTCCTGCATTTGATCCAGTTTTCTTGTCTGTGTCTTGATTGGGGATGGAGACCACTAATACTCAGAGTTACTGTTGGAAGGTGTGTAATACTCAGAGTTACTGTTGGAAGGTGTGTATTGATGGCTCTCATTTGTTGATTTCTGCAGTCATCTTTTCTTATGTAACTACTATCCTAGTGTTGTTTTATTTCATAGATGGATTTGTTTTCCCTTTTCAGTTTGAAGAATTCTTCAAGTATTTTGTGTAGATCTGGCTTAGGGTCATAAATTCCTTTAGTCTACTTTTATCGTGGAAACTTTATTTCTCCTTCAGTTACAACAAATATCTTTATTGGGTGTATAGTCTGGATTGGCAGTAGTTGTCTTTCAGAACTTGAAATAGAGCCAATGAGATGGATCAGTGGATAAAGACATTTACTAGCTTGATGACCTGAGTTCAATGCCAGAGTCCCACATAATGAAAGAAGAGAACTGACTTCTGCACGTTGTCCCCTGACCGCCACACACATGTCCTGGTGCTCACACATTAAATAAATAAATGCTTTTTTTTTTTTCAAGACAGGGTTTCTCTGTGTAGTTTTGGTGCTTGTCCTGGATCTCACTCTGTAGACCAGGCTGGCCCTGAACTCACAGAGATCCGCCTGCCTCTGCCTCCTGAGTGCTGGGATTAAAGGCATATGCCACCACTCCATGCAATTTTTAAAAGGATGAGGGGGCTAGAGAGATGGCTCAGAGGTTAAGAGCACTGGCTGCTCTTCCAGAGGTCCTGAGTTCAATTCCCAGCAACCACATGGTGGCTCACAACCACCTGTAATGAGATCTGGTGCCCTCTTCTGGCCTGCAGTCATACATGCTGTATACATAATAAATAAATAAATCTTTAAAAAAAAAAAAAAGGATGAAAAAATAACTAGAAACATATCTGTCCAGGTAGCTCTCCCGACTTTTTAAAAAGTTGAACAATCTGCAGTTAAACAATTCTTAATCACCTGCCTTTATATTGGCTTGGTGTTTCTCTCTTGCTGCATTCAGTATACTTTCTTTGTTATAATTTAATATGACACATAAGGTTTTGGTTTTGTCTAATACCCAAAACGCTTCCCATATTGAGATATGGATTGGCGGATACTTTCCTAACTCTGGAAATGTTTCTGTTTTTTAAAGATTGATGTCATTTATGTATGTGTTTGTGTGGGAGGTACTGACAGAGGCCAGATGGTGTTAGAGCTGGAATTTCAGGTGGTTGTGAACCACCCAACATGGTTGCCAGGAACCAGTGCTGCTGTTCTGCAAACCTAGCAAGTATTCTAGCTACTGAACTGTCTCTCCAGCCCATTTGAATTTAAAAAAAAAAAAAAAAGTACTTTGAAATGGCTCAGCTATTAAAAACACTTGTTGCCAGGCGGTGGTGGCGCATGCCTTTAAATCCCAACACTCGGGAGGCAGAGGCAGGCGGATCTCTATGAGTTCAAGGCCAGCCTGGTCTACAGAGTGAGTTCCAGGAAAGGCGCAGAGCTACACAGAGAGACCCTGTCTAGAAAAAACCATGAAAAACAAAACAACAACAAAACAAAAAAAACCACTTGTTGCTTTTATACAGGACCCTAGTTTGGTTCCTAGCACCCATACGGCAGCTCATAACTGTTCATACTCCAGTTCCAGGGGATCCGGCCTTCTGACCTCCATAGGTACCAACCACACGTGGTGCACATACATACATGCAGGCAACACACTCTTAGAACTAAATCTAAAAACACGCTTCCTATGCCTTTGTGGCTTGATTATTCTTCTGTGATTTTTAGCAACAGATTTGATCTTCTCACCCTTGTCACACATGTCCTGGGATTCCCACTGGAACCTTGGGATTATTTTATCTTTGTTCTTGTTGGATGGTCCAGTTCCTCTGCCTTGTCTTCAGACTCATGCTCTGTCCTCCCCTTCATCTACAGAGCGGCTTGTTTGACTTCTTTATTTCCCTAGATCAGATTTTTTTTTGTCAGCATTTCCTTTGTTAATTTCCTCTTTCGTATCTTACATTGCCTTCCTTACTTTATTCAGCAATGTGTGTTCTCAACCGGGAGCTTACTTTCGTCTTTGAATATATTTACTCTTTAGAGCTATCTGTCTGGGACTACATTTTAAAAGTCACTTTCATTAAATGCCATCACTGTAGGGTTTTTGGAGGAGTTATGTTGTCTTGGTTTTTCTTGTTCCTCATGTTGCTGCACTGGGCTTTACACATCTAAAGTTATTTCTTTGTGGTAGACCTGAGGAAAAAACCATTTCCATGACTGTCTGATTAAAGCAAGCTGTATTTAGAGGTGTACAAGGGACTGGCCAGACGACTGCCCCCACTAAGTCAGAGTTTCTGAGAGCAGCTCCTCACTGGCTTTTGAGGTCCCTTCTATGGGACAGGGCTAGGGTTGATAGAAAACAGCTTTCGGGGGTGGGAATTTAGCTCAGTGGTAGAGCGCTTGCCTAGCAAGCACAAGGCCCTGGGTTCAGTCCTCAGCTCCAGTAAAAAAAAAAAAAAAAAAAAAAAAGAAAACAGCTTTCAAGATAACTGGCTGTTAGCACATGGACAGACGAGTAGGGGACTCAGGGCTCAAGGCTGCCTGTGGGGTAGATAAGTGCAAGAATCCATCATATGGAAGGGGAGTCCTCAAGGTACCAGGGAAGATACATTTTTGTAAGGCAAAAGGGCAGTCGTATATCACAGGTGCAGGAGTTTAGCAAGGCAAAGAGGTGGGTATACATCATGGGGTCACAAGTTCAGCATAGATTAAAAACCATGGTTTACAGAATACATTAGGCTTAGTAAACAGAAACTTATTCTTGTAAAGCCTGCAGACTTAACAATGTATAATAATGTGGCTCTTGGTTTGGTTCTGCATTTGCTTGGTTTAATTTTTAAATCAGCTGTATTATTTCAGTTGGAGTATTTGCAATGTTCACATAGGATTTGGATGTGATAGAGTTGAATGTTCAGGAAATAGTTCCTCAGTCCAAGATCTCATTCTCTGAGTAAGTAAGTGGGAGAGGCACTATGGCTGATACTTATGAAATGTAGAAATGACACTTGCCAGTTACTAGCAGTAGCCCTTTGACTTCAGTAACTGTTGATAAACAGCCAGGGATAGTATAGATTATACTCAGATTTTAGTGGGAGTGAAGGAGGGTGGGTGAGGATAGGATTAAGTATTAAGTGGACTTGGAAAAGAAAATACTGGGGTATGTAAAGTATGTAGGAAGGGAAAGTTGGATACTGCTAGGATCCACGGATTTTAGAGACTGTTAGAGCTATGGAATGTTATAATAAGAGACACAAAGCATGAAAAAAAGAAGATGTAAGAGTAAGTGAGGAGGGTGGCCAGGCAGTGGTGGCACACTCCTTTAGTCCCAGCACTCAGAAGACAGAGGCAGGCAGATCTCTGTAAGTTCCAGGCTAGCCTGGTCTACAGAGCGAATTCTAGACAGCCAGGGCTACACAGAGAAACCTGTCTTGAAAAACCAAAAAACCAAAAACACAAAAATAGAGGGGAGGGTATATGAGATGTGGCTGAAGAGTAGAGTACAGTAAAGAATGCCTTAGAGTAAACTGGGTGAGGAAGCACACAAGAGTCTGAAAACCCAACAGAGCAATATACAAACACAAGGCAAAGCCATCATGAGACATACATACAAGGGTGGAAATTAAGTAATAGAACATAAGAAATAAAAGTACTTAGCAAGTGAATTCCTGGCACGGCTAGACCGAGTTGGAAGGTGAAGTTCTCCGATCTCTCTGTCTCTGCAGGTTCCACATTGTGTTGTGTGCTGGAGGGACAAGTAGGAGCTGTTGGTCTGTGCAGCCTGGGTTTTGTTGGAGTTCTAGTGTGTAGGGGGGAGGCCCTTTCCTAGTGGTACCCCCATCCCCACCCCCGGGGCCCCGCCCCCTTTGCTCTTCTGATCCTCAGGTCAGGTGTGTATGAGGAACAGCTCTTCCCTTACAGTTCTGCTGCTCTCTTAGGCAGCTTGATTCTGTCAGCAGTGAGCACGCTAAGATCCTCAGCTTTCCTGCCTGCTTCTCTATAGGAATCTCCCCCTTGCTCACTAAGGTTTTTTACAGACCTTGTCTCTTGATGGATACAGCTGGCACTTTTCAATTTGTGGGTTCTTTTGTTTTGTTTGTTTGAGAAATGGTCTCAGTATGTAGACCAGGAACTCTCCTTGTAGGCTGGCCTTGACCTCACAGAGATCTACCTGCCTCTGCCTCCTGAATGCTGGGATTATAGGTGTGTGCTACCACCACCTGGCAATAATTTTTATTTATTTGGGAATTTGAGCTTTTTTATTTTTGCATATAAAAGGGCCCAATATTTGGAGGAATTTAAAGTGTTGTAAAATTACTTAATATATCTTTTTGTCAAAGGGAGTCATCTTAGGATCTTTAAAAGTTTATACATTGTTCATTTGCTTCTGTTTGTTAAGAAATTGTATAATATAAATGTAGCAATAATTCTTCAGAACTACTCTGGGGAGGTGGCTGAGTGATTAAAGCTTGCTGGGCAGGCATGAGGACTGGAGTCTGGATCCTTAGAACTCACATAAACTCCAGGTGGCTGTGTTGGCCAGAGTAGGCTGGGTTTGACTGAGAGGTCCTGTCTCAATGAGTAAAATGGGAGAGCACACACACATGTGAGCATACATGTGAAAATGTACATATACACATGTATACCATACACATATAAAAATGTAAAAGAACACATATTCTGTAGATAGATTTTTCTAATTCATATGTGTGTTTTCATAAAAATTTCAAAGTAATTAACTTTGTTTATTTAAAAGTCACTACGTTAGGGGCTGGAGAGATGGCTCAGTGGTTAAGAGCGCTGGCTGTTCTTCTAGAGGATCTGGATTCAATTCCCAGCACCCACGTGGCAGCTCTCACCTGTCTATAACTCCAGTTCCAGGGGAGCCAACACTTTCACACAGACATATATGCAGGCAAAACACCAATGAACATAAAACAAAAGTAAATCATTAAAAAAAAAAATCAGTGCCTTAACTCAGTGAAGGACTAGGAAGTTGTTTGGCCTTTCTGTCCTGTCTTAACTGTTGTCAGTGATCTGCATGAGCTAAGTACATCTGAGAGTGTTCTGTTTGTCTAGTCCTTTGATGAGACCCTGAGAATGACTGAAAAGTTTCTCATTTACATTTTCTAAGAGCAGACAAAGACCTTTTGTTGTTTAATCTCGGGCCTCTGTTTCTCTCCCTTTTCTCCTCTCTTCTTATGCCTGTTCTTTCTTTTGGTAGGTCTTGCAGCTGCCCTGACAGGCTTGCAACTTGCTATGTAAACCAAGGTGTCTTTGGAGCTGGAGTGAGTCTCCTGCCTCTGTGTTCTGAGTGCTGGGATTACAGGAGTGTGCTTCCACACCTGTCAAACAACCCTATTACTATCAAGAAATAACAGAGTAAATGCAGTTGTTTGCTAGCTAATTGTATTCTTTGGTGTAACAACTGGAAATTAATCTTACCCATGTAAGTACAGGGAAAAACTACATTTTTCCTTGCAGCCCATAAAGAAAACCATGACTGTGTTTTGGTTTGGTGGATTTTTTCTTTAACTTTGATATTGTGGGTATGACAGTTTTAACTTTTACATTTGTCTTATGTGCTACAGAGTGTAAACTGAGCTAGTTGAGAAGGAACGCTGCTTTTACAGAACAATTGCATTATTACTCTGCTCCTGCTGCAGAGTATGACTCCTTCCTTTCCCCAGTCTTAAGACTAGAAAAACCAGAGCTGGAGAGATGGCTCAGTGGATTAGGAGCACTGGCTGCTCTTTCAGAGGACCCAGCATCTATATGGTGGCTCAAGCATCTGGAACTCAGTTCCAGGAAATTCAAGACTTTTTTTTTGGGCACTGCGTGGTGTGATACATATACATACATGTAGGCACAGTGCCCATACACAAACAAATAAAATAAAAATTTAAAAATAAATAAAAGAATATAAAAATATGACATAGGTAGATTAGACCATTGCTCTAGTAAGTGCAGAAGACTGCCTAGGAAAGTTCCAAAGGGACCTCATACCTCATTGTAGCCTTTATTCTTTTATAAATCTATAATCTGCTCTTTTGATGTGTATTGTTTCCCTCTTAAAGTTATTTTCACATGTTCTTGTTGATGTTTTTCTTTCTGTCAAAGGGTATTAGCAGATCTCTGAGATCTTTATTTGTTCAGTCTCGTCTTGTAAACGTTATTTTATTAGAATTGTGTGCCTGCACGCTCATGAGGATAGAGTGTCAAGAAGGGTCAAGAAGACAACTTCTGTGGAGTCACTTCTCCTTTTCTACCTTCTACTCTTCCATGTGTTCGGGCTTGAGCGGCAAAGTGCTCCCATGCACTGAGCCATCTCATAGGCCCCTTCCCTTTCTTCTTTTCTTTCCTTTTATCTTTTTGTAATAGAGTTTCCTGATGCCCAGGCTGGTTTCCAACTCACTATGTAGCTGAGGTTGACTTTGAACTGACTCCCTGTTGTTTGCACATCCCTAATGCTGAACTCTCAGGCATGAGCCACCATACCCATTTTAGTGGTTTGGTTTTGTTTTGCTTTCTTGTAATACTAGGGACTGAATCCTTGACCTCCCACATGTTAGTAAATAATCTACTATTGAACTGTATGGTATGCCTTGTCCAAAGTCTTTCTTGTAATTTTTACTTGGAAACAGAGTCTTGCTAAGCTGACCAAGCTGGCTTTGAAATGGTGATTCTCGCCGGGCGTTGGTGGCGCACGCCTTTAAATCCCAGCACTCGGGAGGCAGAGGCAGGCGGATCTCTGTGAGTTCAAGGTCAGCCTGGGCTACCAAGTAAGCTCCAGGAAAGGCACAAAGCTACACAGAGAAACCCTGTCTCGAAAAACCAAAAAAAAAAAAAAAAAAGAAACGGTGATTCTCCTGTGTCGGCCTTCCAGTAGCTCGAACTCTGAGCTTGTAATTCTTTCATTCCTCCCTTCTTTTGTTTTGTCCTCTCCTTTTTTATTTTTCTTGTGTCTTTAGAAAAATATATGAGATATCTGAAAAGATTATTTTAAAGAACAGATCCATTTCCTCTAATGGAATATTATATATATATGTTCATTTACACATACTTATATGTGCTCTTGTGCATAAAGAAAGTATACTATTAAGCTCTCCAGGCATTTGAAATAGATAGGTTCAGGGGAAATAATTATCATTTATTTTTTTCCTTTATACCTTTTTGTGCTTAAGAAATTAAAAAGAATCATGCAAGCATGTTTCTTTCATAAGAAGTTGTAGATGTAGCTCAGTGATGAAAGTACTTGCCTACCACATATAATGCCCTGAGATTAATTCCCAGGAAAACACGCACGCCTGCACACACACACACACACACACACACACACACACACACACACACACACACA
>CABHPR010153177.1:46937-71937 GCA_902168415.1 Peromyscus melanophrys
AGAAAGTTTATTGTAGATTAAAGGGAGACATAATCAGAGACAGACTGAGCCGGGCCATGTGAGGAGAGTGGGGAGGGGAGAGGGAACAGCCAGCCACACCAAGAGACCAGGAGGTTAAAGGGTAGATGAGAAAAAGAACACGTAACCACAATGGCTGGGTTATTTAGGGAAGGGCAGGCAGCTGGGAGTGGGGTATGCCAGCCATATCATGTAACAGGTAGGGACTGGGGGATGCTGGGAGAACCTAGTAGCCAGTTCCTTTAATATGTTAAATAGGTACATCAGCAGTTTGCCCCTGATTTGAGACCTAACAAACAGAAAGCGCACAAATGCTGGCTCTGTGTGTAAAGGCACCTGCTGCCAAGCCTGATGGTTGTACTCTATCCCTGGAACCATGTGGTACAAGGAGAGAATCAGCTCCTGCAGATTGTCCTTTGACCTTCTTACCTACACACATACACATAAAAACACAAGAACTAATTTAAAAAACCTTGTAATATGATAAGTATAAGGCATTGTCGAAAACATTACAGCCAAGTGCATGCTAGTGATCTGAGCACTCAGGAGACGTGAGCAGGGGGATCAGGCGTTGAAGACCAACCTTGGCAACATAGTGAGGCCTGGCTTAGCCAGACCAACATCATAAGACCAAGTAAAATAAAATGTTTTTAATTCTGATGAGGTCCTATTTATCTGTTTTTAAAAACTTGTTGGCAGTGATGTCAAAACCATTGAAGATCACAAAAATTTTTGCATACCTTTAAGCAACTTATATTTTGTACTAATCCATTTCAGTAAATTTTTATTTTATGTGAGTGAAAAGTTCAAATTCATTGTTTTTCATGTGGATATCCAGTCCAGTTTTTCTGGCACCAATTATGAGAAAACACCATTTTCACCACTGAAATGTTTTGACACCCTTGACAGAGATGGTTGACTAAAATTTACATTTTCCCCATATTTTTTTAATGAAATACTGTTGTTTAATTTCCATCTATGCTGTCTTGGTCACTCTTCTATTGCCATGACAACACCATGATGTGTTGAGATCCAGTCAATCCCCAGTTCCCTCCCTCTTCTTCCTCCCCCAGCCCTGCACTTCCCTCCCAACTTCATGTACTCTCTCCATCTCTTTTTAGATTTATTTTTGTTTTATCTGTGTTTTGCCTTCATGTATGTCTGTATACCACCTGTGTGCAGTGCCTGCAGAGGCCAGAAAAGGTCATAGGATTCCTTGGGAGTAGAGTTACAGATAGTGTCAGGACAGCCAGGCCTCTGTTACATAGAGAAACCTTGTCTCAAAAAAACAAAAACAAACAAAAAAACTAAGTGTAGGGAAGTGGGGAGGATCTAGAAGGAGTTGGGAGAGGGGAAACTGTAATCAGAATACATTGTATGAAAAAAAATCTATTTTCAATGCAAAAAAAAAAAAAACCAACCAAAAAAACCCCAAAATGTAATATCCACAAAGTCCATTTGGTGCTGTGCATATAAACATACTATATGGATATAGGGCCACCAGCCGGAGCATGATTAGTCTCTGGGAGCCATATCCCTGAAGTAAAGTGGCTCTCCCACTCCTAGTACCATCAACTGCCAATAGCTCTTCAGATAGGGGTGGGACTTCTTGAGTTCCTCTCCCATCCATGCTGAGAATTTGGCTGGCTTGATATTGTGCAAGTCTTGTACATTTGGTTCTAGCCATTGGAAGTTCATGTGTGCAAATACTAGTTCACTACAGATCCACTCCTTCTGGCTCTTATAATCATCTTCCCATGATAATCTCTGAGTCGTGTGTGTGTGTGTGTGTGTGTGTGTGTGTGTGTGTGTGTGTGTTATAATTGTCCTGTTTAGAGCTGAGCACTCTATGGTCTTTTATTCTCTGCATGTTGACCAATTGTTGGTCTCTGTATTATTTTCATCTGCTATGAAAAGAAGCTTCTCTAATGAGGGTTAAGAGATGTACTGACCTGGGTATAATGATAAGTCATTAGAAACCAGTTTAATACAATGTCCATTTAGCTAAATAATAGTAATAGGTTCTCGCCTAGGGCCTATAACCTAGCCAGTGACAGATTTTTAGCTTGGTTGATGGTACCAGGCATAGGGTCTATCTTACGTAACACATTTTATGTCCAATCAAAAAGTGGTTGGTTCCTCCTACACCATCCCTGCTCCTATTGCAGCAGTGGGGCATTCTTTGCCAGGCCAGTCATTATTGTAGCTCACAGGGTTCACAGCTGGGTAAGACTGATGATAACTTTTCTCCTCCAGTAGTGTGCATAGAATCTTCCAGCACTATGAAAGCTAGCCAGTAGGAATGAAGCTTCCAGGTTGGTACCAGCTTGATTTCTCCATGTCCATACTCAGGTATGTGGTGTCTTCAGCAATAGGGCCTTACTGTCAAGTAAGGATAGTCAAGAGCAATGGTAGTAGTCTATGATGTCTGTGGTGGGGGGAGGGGTGGCAGTGTTTGAAGTTTGGATTTCTTTTCATTCATCTCTACATTTATCCACATGCTGGTACTACACTGTCTTGATTCAAGTTAATTTGTTCTTTAGTAAAACCTGAAGTGAAGAAGTGTATTTTAACTTTTTCTTTTTCAATATTATTTTGACCATTTGTATCTCTTGTGATATCATAAGACTTTAAGAATCACCTTGCTCATTTCTGCTAAGAAGGCAAGGAGGATTTTAATAGGGATTTTATTACATTTTTTCATTATTTTGTTAATCTATAATTTGTCATTGTTAGTTTTGTTTTTAAATTATATATATATCTGTTATACATACATACATATGTATATAAAATTTTTGTCTTAGATCTCTGTTGCAATAGTAAACATGAACAAAAGTAATTTGTGGAGGAAAGGGTTTGTTTCATCTTGTGACTCTCAGATCACTGCCATCATTGAGGGAAGCCAGGGTAGGCAAGAGCTCACACAAAGGCCTTGGAGGGGAGCTTCTTACTGGTTTACTCCCCGCACCCCCCATAGTTTTTGCTCAGCCTGCCTTTTCGAGGAGCACCTGCCTAGGGATGGCACCACCCATTGTGAGTTAGGCCCTCCCACACCAATCATCAAACAACAGTACCCTGTAGACTTGCCTACAAGGCAGTGTTTTGGAGGCATTTTCTCAATTGTGGTTCCCTCTTCTCTAGCGTCTGTCAAGTTGACATAAAACTAACCAACAATATTTCATGTGTGTGTGAGTGTGTCATGATGTGTGATGGTCACTTTGTGGAGTTGGTTCTCTGATTTCACTTTTATGTGAGTCCCCAGGATCAAACCTAGGTTTCCAGTCTAATGCAGCAAGTGCCTTTCCCACTGAGCCATCTTACTGGCCCTGTGCTTAAACCTTTTTTGGTTTTTCCAGACAGGGTCCCTCTGTGTAGTTTTGGTGCCTGTCCTGGAACTCACTCTGTAGCCCAGGCTGGCCTCAAACTCACAGAGATCCGCCTGCCTCTGCCTCCGAGTGCTGGGATTAAAGGCATGTACCACCGCTGCCTGGCCCTTTGCTTAAATCTTAATGTGGAAATTATAAGAGATAAAAGCCTGTCGTCAACTGCACGTTTGTGTCTCAGACTCCGGAAGGGTTCCTTTTTTGTTTCAGCCATGTTGGTGTTATAACATTAGTCTAGTTCTTTCCTTCTTCCTTTCTTCTTTCTCTCTCTCTCTCTCTCTCTCTCTCTCTCTCTCTCTCTCTCTCTCTCTCTCTTTCTGTCTTTCTCTCTTTCTTTCTCTCTTTTGTTTTGTTTTTTGTTTTTTGAGTCAGAGTTTCTCTGTGCAACAGCTCTGGTTGTCCTGGAACTCACTTTGTAGCCCAGGCTGTCCTCGAACTCTCAGAGATCCACCTGCCTCTGCCTCCTGAGCGCTGGGATTAAAGGTGTGCGCTGCCACTCTTAGTTGGCCTAGTTCTTTTAAACTGTCCACCTTCTTTGGACAGCTAAATGTCTTAGTTCACTCCCTGCCCCACCCTCCCTCCTGTCTCTTCTGCTTGTTGTTAAGGGTCTGTCTTTGTATCGCCAGCTCTCTAACGACACAGAGACCTTTTATCAATTAGGAAAGCTTGGCCTTAGCTTAGGCTTGTTCCAAACTAGCTCTTTAAACTTAAATTAATCCATTTCTATTAATACACATTCTGCCACATGGCTCATTACCTCTCCTCAGTACCATATGTCTGACTTCCTCTGAGTCTAGCTGGTGAATCTCCCACCCCTCTGGTTCTTCCCCAGAGTTCCTTCCTGTCTGTGTCCGTCTTACCCTCTCCTGCATAGCTGTTGGCCATCCAGCTCTTTATTAAGTCAGTCAGAAGGTGCCTTAGGCAGGGGAGGCTAAACAAAGACACATCTTCACACAGTGTACAAAACAATTCTCCCAACAGTTTGCTTGCTTGCTTGTTTGTGGATCTAGCCCTTGCTAGGCAGGTGCTATATCACTGAGCTATAACTATAGTCTGTTCTTACTTGATTTACTTGGACTTTCCTTATCCTTAGATCACTGGTTAATTGACTTCCTTGGTTCCCATCAGAGTATCCATAACCTTTCTAAAACACAGTCTGGATCATGTAGTTTTATGCTTGAAAATAGTGGATGACTCTTTACCATATCCTTTATCTATTAATAATTCAAATCTGAATTGCATAATGAGGCTGTAAGAGAAAAATGGAGTGTACATTTCTTATGCTCTCACCTTCTACATAAGACACTCGGTCACCAGATTTGTGGAGATTTTCCCTGTCAACCAATTAATTCTCTAGCAGACCCAAAGTGGCTGTACCATCCCGCAGTTTTGTTAGATGGCGTCAGTCCCCACAGTTGAGCACTCAGCTCTACAAGGGTGCTCTACTTCACACACAGTAAGCAATAGGATGTCATATTTTTTATGAACTGGCTACAAACCAAGGCTTTCATGACCCCTTCTTTGGGGTCAACTAATTTGCTAGGATGGCTTGTAGAACTTGGAGAGCACTTATGTTTCCTGGTTTATTTTAAGGGCATGTGAAAATACAGAAGTAAACTGAAAAGGTAACTAGGGCTAGGTGTGGAGGGTTACAGCTTTCATGCCTTCTCCGGGTTTACACTGGGTCGACACCTCCACTTGTTCAGCAACCTAGAAGGCCTCAAGTGTTGCTCAAGAGTTTTATAGAGCTTAGTCTCTAGTCTCCCTCAGTCCACTTCTCTGGAAGTTAGCAAGTGGGGCTCAAAGTTGTACTCTAAATAATTACGTGACTGAAATAAGGGCAAAATAAATCTATCTTCTGTCGTTTATATCCATTAGTTCCACATGCATGGCTTCAACCCATGGGAGATTAAACATTGTTGGAAGCTGTAGGGCATAGTGGCCCACACCTTGAATCCCAGCAGTCAGGAGGCATAGAAGGCAGTTCTCTGTGCGTTTGAGGTCTGCCTGTTCTACATAGTAAATTCCAGGCCAGCCAGGACTACAAAGAGAGATCCTATCTCAAAAACAAACAACAAAAAAGATTCTTGGAAGTTGTGGCTATCACTGAGTTAGTTGGTAGAGTGCTCACCAAGCGTCTGAGCTGGGTTTAAATCCAACACCACATAAATCAGCTCATCCTCAGCTCTTTAGCTCATGGCTAGCCTGGGCTACCTTTTCTCAAAAAGAAGAAAAAAGAACCAAGTGTGGTGGCACATCTTTAATCCCAGCACTCAGGCAGAGGCAGGTAGACTTCTTCTGGGATTACATGGTGAGACCTTGTCTTAAAAAAAAAAGGAAAAGAAGAAAAATTACATCAGAATATATATACGTTTTTTGTCATATTCCCAAACAACATTACAACCATGTAACTAACTTTACTTTGGATTAAGTAATTTAAGAATTAAGGAGGATAAAGTTATAAGTTATAGTTATACACAGATACAGTTCTATTTTATATAAGATTTGTACATCCTCAAACTTTGGTGTCTGTGTGAGTTTGGAGGTACCACTCATTAGGAAGGAGGGCCTCCCCCAGTTTATATTATAGCACATTGGCGTGTACTTTAGTCACTTTTTTTCAGCTGTGACCTTATACCTAACAAACAACAGAAGGGTGGGAAAATTTCCTTGGGCTCATGGTCTTAGAGGGGTCCATTGTGGCATGGAGGGTGGTGGAGCAGAGCAGTTCACAGCAGGCTTTCACAAAGCAGAGAGAAGAGAGGAATGCCATTGCTGTGGGCTTTCTCCTTTCTTCTCTATTTCACCTGCCTCTTCCACACCCCACAACATGGAATAGTGTTATATTATTGTATTATATACCCCACATAAAAAGCAGTCCTTCTGTATCAGGTACTCTTCTGGAAATGCCCTCACAGAGGGCAATTCTAAATCCAGTAAAATTAACAATGAAGAAAAACTATGACAGTGGCCAAGACTTTAAGCCACTTTTCCTGTATTTTCATGCCTTCTGCCTTAATCTACCATAACCCTAATTCTACCCTGTCAGTTCTGATCATTGTAAATGTATTTTAAGAAATTGCTAGTGAATAATGCCGTTTTCATTCACGTATAAAAGGTACTTTGGGCACATCATCTTCTGTCCTCCCTCTCCCCTCTGGTTAGTCCCCATCATCTTCTGAAATAGCCACCTTTCTATTTTCATCTATACATTAGGTATCTGTTTTTGTGGTGGTGGTGGGGTGCACATGGAAGCATGGTTAGATGTGTGTGTGGCCAGTACTAATTGTCCAAAATCACCACAGGAACAGATCTCTGGGTGTGTCTGTAAGGGTTTTTTTTTAATGAGGTGAATTGAGGGAAGAAGGTTCAACCTAAATGTGAGTGGCCCCATCCCGTGGGCTTGGGTTCTGAACTGAGTAAAAAGGAAAAAGCAAACTGAGGGCCAGCATTCATTTCTCTGTGCTGCTTGACTACAGGTGCAGGGGGAGCTGCTGTCGCTTGCTCCTGTTATGGCTTCCCCAGCATGATGTACTGTCTCCTCCAGTCGTGAGCCAAAACAAACCTGTTCTTCCTTATGCTGCCTTTGTCAAGTACCATGTCACAGCACGAAGAGAAGTGACGCATGTGCACACACAAACGCACGTGCACGCACATGCACACACAAACGCACATGCACACACACAAACGCACGCACATGCGCACACACACGAACACATGTGCACGCACATGCACACACACGGACGCACATACACGCACATGCACACACGAACGCATGTGCACACACAAATGCATACTCCCTATTAAGAGAAAACATGCTGTCTTTCTGAGTCTTGCTTATTTCACTTAATATGACAGTCTCTAGCTCCATTTTCCAGCAACTGACACATTTCTTTTTTATGGCTGATTGAAATTCTTTACATGTATAATCTTAATTCTTCATAGTTTTATCTTAAAATATTCTCATAAATTTAAAATCTACTAATTTACTTACATGTGAGCTTCTTGAGTAAAGATTTTTTTCTTCTTCTTTTTTTCATTTGAGACAGGGTTTCTCTGTGTAGCTCTGGCTGTCCTGGAATTCACTCTGTAGACCAGGCTGGCCTCAGACTCACAGAGATCCACCTGACTCTGCTTCCTGTGCTGGGATTAAAGGTGTACAACCACTACCATCCAGCAAGAGTAAAATTTTTTAATCTTCTGTGTATTTACTGTGCTTGATAATGTTATAGACCTTATGTTCTGTTAATTCTTTGTGTTTGTATGTGGACTGTGAGCTTAATGCAGAGAAAGAACTTAATTGACCTTTATTTTTAATACGTAGTTTAGTTCCTTGGGTGTATATAGAGAAATCTTGTTGACTTTATGTGTCCTTTTAGTTTTAATATTAATTTGTGGGGGGAGGTACTGGGGGTTGAACCTACAGTCTTGGGTATGCTAGGCAAATGCTTTGTCACTGAGCTGTGTTCTTACAGCCCTCTTTGTACTTTGTGTGTTGAGGCAGGGTCTTTCTAACTCACTCTGAAACCCACATAGATCTGGAATCTGTCATTCTTCTCCTTAGCCTCCCAGGTAGCTGCACCAGTAGACCCAGGTTTGTTTTCATATTTATTAACAAGATATTACCTGAGTTTAAAATCTGTTTCAGTTGTTTCTGATGTAATGGCTAAGAATGAAGGTTTTTCTAGGGCCAGAAGGGTGGCCCAGTGGTAAAGATACTTGCCTCTAAGTCTTACAACCTGAGTTTCATCTCTGGGACCCAGAAGATTGAGAGAGAACTGACTGCTACAAGTTGTCTTCTGACCTCCACATGAGTGTCTAGCATACTCATGTTTGGGTGGGAGCTCCACCTTAACCCCTGGCACCTTGGCATCTCTATACCCAAAGAGGCTGAAATGTTCTGGTGGAAGATCCACTTCAACTCCCTTCCCCCATCTCTTTCCCTAAACCCGTCCCTTCAAAGCCCGCCAAACACACCCACAGGGTATATAAGCTGCATGCTAGAAAACAGACGTGATTTTTCTGGTCTCTCATCTCCTTTCCTCTCTGCTGGGCCAGGGAATCACCCAGGAACGCTTTACCCATTAAACTGGGCCATTTCCTAATTTGGTCTGATTTGGATTGCTGCGTTGGCAGAGAGGCCTATTTGGATAAAAAAAAAAACTTATCAACTCACACATACCCTTCTAATAAATAAGTACATAAATAAATGTAATATATTTTTTAAAAAGCATAAAAGCTTTGGAATCAAATTGCACCATTGCACCATCATTTTCTAGCTGTATGATTTTGAACTAAGTAATTAACCTTACCAGTTTTCTACTTCTGTATCTGAAAAATAAAGGAAATACTAATACTTATATTATTATGAGAATTGAATGCATGAAAATGCATAAAATGGAATATTGCTTGCATATTATATATATTTTATTAACTATTATTTCTCTTAATTTGTTTACTTGCAGACACTGTCTGTTTATTAGTATTGTATTAGGTACCGGGACACTATGAGCTTCCTGTACTCCTCAGCTAGCCTCTGCTTTTACTGGGTACCCAGAAGTCATCTGAGCGGTTGCTCTAGTGGTACTGAAGAGTTACTGTTGTCATTAAGTCGAAGCTGCTCCAAACACATACATTTTTTATTGCGTTAACATTATTAAATAGTTTCATTAATTGCATAAGTATAAAAGAGAAACTATACACTCTAAGGTATGAGAAATGAACTCATTAAATTATCACCTTAATGATAGAAATGTATTGACAAATTCTAGAAAATTTGCCACTGGCCATGTTTTGATTGCTCAGTAAAGAATCAATAGTTTATTCAAATCTATATTTGTTTTTCCTTTTTAAAGTAGAGTAATTCAGGCTAAGTGTGTGATGCAAGCCTATAATCCTAGCACTCTGGAGGCTGATAGGGCCAGAAGTTCAGGGCTAGCTTAGGCAACTCGCTGAGACTGCCTCAAGTTGAAAAGTAAAATAAAGGCAGAGAGGATCTACCTTAGTGGTGGAGTACTTGATTAGCATGTGTAGAATAGTTGGTTCAGTCCCCAGTACTGCTAAACAAACACACAAACAAAAATCATTGGGGTGAGCCTGGGCAGTGGTGGTGCACCCCTTTGGTCCCAGCACTCAGGAGGCAGAGGCAGGTAGATTTCTATGAGTTGAAAGCCAGCCTGGTCTACAGAGAGTTCCAGGGCAGCCAGGGCTACAGAGAAACCCTGTCTCAAAAAAACCACATAAACAAACAAACAAAACAACACCAAAAAGCAGGGTGATTTTGATAGCAAGGGACAAAGTTTTATGGTGTAATATAGATATTTTAGAGGAGCATTCTAAAAGGAATTAAATCTAGTACTGTCTTTTGTTTTTATATGACTGAAATGTCTTTGTAATGTAAATGATCCAAGAAGCTGGGCACAGTAGTCTGTACCTGTACCCACAGTTTGGAGGCTGAGGCAGGATCGACACCTGGTCTTTAAAGTGTGATAGACGATGAATCTTTTTCTTGTCCAGTTTGTTCTTTCGTAGTGTTAAGGATAGGATCTCAGGTTTCATGCAGGCTAGCAAATGCTGTACTCACTTCAGTGTGTTTCCAGCAGTGAAAATGAGGTCTCTACTGACAACAAATTGATTAATTAAAGCTTTGTGCTTTTTCTGTGCCTGAAGCTGAGGAAAAGGTTGCTAATTGATCACCAGTGTGGTAACTGATAACCCAGATTCAAAACAAACAAACAAACAAACAAACAAAAAATTACAGGCCTGTAATCCCAGCACTCAGGAATCTAAGGCAGGAGAATGAAGATTTCAGGGCCATCCTGGGCTAACAAAACCTTGTTTCCAAAAACCAAACCAAACAAACAAAGATGTTACAGCCAAAGTGAGGCTTGACTTCATTTTTGTTTTAAGTGGACAAATCACTTTTGAAATGTGTTTTAATCTTTTTCTTCAGTCTAACGGATTTATAGCCTCCAGTGTGTCAATATTGTTTTATTTTTACAAGTTAGCTTCAAAGACTGTCTACCCTCATAGTCTCATATTTCATTTACCTCTATAGGCTTCTATCCCTGCTAGTCTGAAGTGACTGCCTAATTATTATATGAGTAACCTTTGCTTTGTGTGTGTGTATGTGTGTGCGTGCATGCGTGTGTCCCCATGCACACCTGTGAAGAGACCAGCAGAAGATACTGGACATCTTCCTTTATTGCTCTTTGCCTCATTCTCTTTAGACAGGATCTCTCACTGACTCTGAAAGTCAGTTTTTTGTCTAGCAAGTCTCAGCAATTGTTCTGTGTCTGCCTCCTCATGAACGCACAGCAAGTGCTCTTCCCACAGGTTGTCTCCTGAGCTCGGACGGCCCAGCTTTTCTATGGAATTTGTCATTTCTGTGATAACCTGGTCTCAGAATTTTCTTCCTGTCAGAGTATTCTGTGTTTTCTGTTTTGAAGGACTCTTTAGTTTTGCTCATGCTGATTTATATTTTAAGTTGCAGATTTGTATTTTAACGTTTCTTCTTTGTTTTCACAGGGCTTTTGTTTTTGTCTTCTGAGATAGTCTCACCATTTAGCCCAGGCAGGCCTTGAACTCATGTAGTGGAGGCTGGCCTTAAACTTCCTGCCTCTGCCCTCTCAGTCCCCAGTTTATTTATAGAACTTGGAAAAGTTGTACCTTTCCCATACAGATTGTGGCGTTTAGGAATCTTGAAGTTTTCCACATGGTTGTGATGATAGCCACCCTTGGAAACCACTGATGTATACATATAATTCAGATTCTTCACCATGGAGCACACAATTCTTCATCTAGTTCTTGCCTGCCTCTCCAGCACCATCTCTGTCTGCTCTCCTCCCATTTTCTGTGTTGAGCCAAGTGTCTTTTCTGTAATTTCCTGGGCTTGATTGGATTTGGGGACGGTGGTATACTTTTTAAAATCAGGAGATGGTCCCAGATTTTTTTCCTGTTTTTCTCATTCCTTCTCTATATCCCAGCTAGTCTTGGATTTCACATGTTAAACTAGGGTTGAAAAGCACAAGGCTGATCCAAATCCGTGAGACCAAAAAAGATCATGTAACTTGCTACAGTAATGTAAATAGTGTATGTCAGAATATGTGTAAAACTCAGTGTTTGTATGTCTAACATGGTTCTTACTGTATCTATTCAGGTAAATCTTAAGTGACTTTTAAAATATTTTCCTTTCTAAATAAATCACCTTTAGTTACTCCCTTATTAATTTATTTCTTTACTTACTCATTTAACATTTATTTGAGTATGCAAGGAGCAGAGCGGGACCTAGCAATGGGTGGATAAAAATAAAATAATATCAATTTCCTGTTCCTTATGGTCTCCAGACACATTTTATATAGTTTATATTGTTATAAAGTACTATACAGAAACCCAATTTGTTAACTTTTTTTGGTTTTGTTTTGTTTTGTTTTTTTTGGTTTTTGGTTTTTCGAGACAGTTTCTCCGTGTAGTTTTGGTGCCTGTCCTGGATCTCGCTCTGTAGACCAGGTTGGCCTCGAACTCACAGAGATCTGCCTGGCTCTGCCTCCCGAGTGCTGGGATTAAAGGCATACGCCACTGCCGCCCGGCGAATTTGTTAATTTTTTAAAAGAGAAACTATAATACATTCTTTTCCACTGTTTTCTTTCTCTTTTCATCCAGGGAAAGACCATGTTTGTAGATTTATTGGCTGTGGGAGAAACGATCGTTTCAACTATGTGGTCATGCAATTGCAGGTATGTTACCTTGAAAATGTGTCTTCAAATCTTTTCGTTTTGATCAAAATACCCAGTTACAGTGACTATGTATAAAAAAATGACAACATTCTTGTTATCATGTCCAAATGCTATACACTGTACATAGAGATTTATTTAGACTTGGTACAGAGTTTCCAAAAAATGAAATGGTCATCTATTTTAGTTTATCTGTGCCTTTATTGGTCATCATTTTTTCATAGTGTTTAATCTTAAAGTGGATTGTGGGCTGTAATGTGAACCTTGCCTTTCCATGTTCCTTCTCTTTTCATCTTTCTAACCTCAGGCATTTCAAATCTCCACTCATGCTCTCAAGTACCAGCCACTACATTAAAATTGTAAGCAGTAGTGGAGTAAAGGCTGAGTGCTGTTCCTCTTTCTCTTTCCATCAGCATAGTACTGTTCCTTGCCTTTTAGATGGGAGTAGAGTTGGGCTGAAAGAGTAGCAGTTCCTAAAGAATATGCAAGAGTAACAGGTACAGTAGGGAGAAACAGGAAACCATTCATTTTCTTGATGTTGCCTTTGCTCCTCAACACACACAGTGTAGTCGTCTTGAAGCTTCAAACCGTGGTTCACTGCCTGATGTTCAGTTCTCACAGTTTCCTTTCATCTTTAGCAGACTTTATTTTGAACATTTGGTTTCTTTATTTTCTTTCATATTATTTACATGACAGCGAGTTAATTCATAAACCCTGACCTAAATGTTTTCTCTTCTTTTCAGAAGACTTTTCTTTTTCTCAAGTATCTATCCTTCAATATTTGACTTTGACCTAAAGATGTTACCCTTTCTGTAAACTATAGTTGTTGTTGTAGTTGTTTATCTTTTTAAAGTGTGGTCTCACTGAATAGCACAAGATGATATCGCCAAGACTGGGCTTAACCTCAGGATCCTTCTACCTTAGCCTCCTGATTTCTAAGATTATAGCTGTGTGCTAAGATGGTTGGCTTAGTCTTGTTTGAAATTAATTAATTGGGGATTGGAGGAGTGTACCATGGTGTGTGTGGAGGTCAGAGGACAACTGTGGGAGTTGGTCTCTCCTTCTACTGTGTGAGTCCCGGGGTTTGAACTCAGGTCGTCAGACTAGGCAGCCAGCGCCTTTGCCTGCTGAGCCAGCTCACTGGCCTTAAAGTCCTTCTTGGTGACACGATTCATCATCTCAAGTTAGCATACTCTAATTCATTGAAGTGCTTACCTTTTTACATTTTTCAGTTCATTAATGTGGTCCCTGTTTTCTCTCAAATTGGCCACTAATACGAACTCTATCTTTCTTTCTTTTTCTTTTTCTTTTTTTCTTCTTCTTTTTTTTGGAGACAGGATCTCCCTGTGTATCCCTGAGTGTGCTGGAACTCACAGAGATCCATCTACATCTGCCTCTCAAGTGCTGGGCTTAAAAGAATATGCCACAGCTGGGCGGTGGTGGCGCACACCTTTGATCTTGGCACTTGGGAGGCAGAGGCAGGCAGATCTCTGTGAGTTTGAGGCTAGCCTGGTCTACAGATTGAGTTCCAGGACAGACTCCAAAGCTACACAGAGAAACCCTGTCTCAAAAACAAAACAAAACAAAACAAAAACAAACAAGCAAAAAAAGAATATGCCACCATGCTTGGCTGGTTTTCCAGATTTACTTGATTACCCTATTATTTATTTATTTTTCATTTGGCTTACTTGAATCTGGCTATAAGTAGGGTCCATACATTGTTTATTTCTTAAGCCTTTTTTGATCTGCTGGTTCTTCTGTCTTACTTACTTGAAGATTCCTTCTTTGTTGTTTTAGTGTAGAAATTCTCTTATTTTGGATTTTGCTGATTGTTTCTGTTTATTGATATGTAACATGTCGTTACTCTCCCCACCCATTTCTCATAAACTGATGGTTAGGTTCTAATTTCCACTTCCTTGGCAAGGGCAGTTGGGAGGTGGCATATACACTTCCAGCTGCGTCCTGAGAGCCAGCACCTTAACCTCCCTGCAGCCTGGTCCACCTATTTTGAAGTTTTCAGTGATTTTTCGCAATGTGCCTTGTTTTCCTTCTTTTCAGTTCGTTAGCAAGCATGGCCTGTGATTTCAGTGGGATTTCCAAATACACCATTCTAACTGTATCATTTCTTCTCCACTTAGATAAAATTCTTCCTTTAAAAGTATTTCATGCGATAGAGGCTACCCTGAAGTATACCTTTTATATAGGAAAGTCAGGGTTAATATAATAGTAGACTCCATTATTTTAATCAGTTTTCAGAACTATTAGTTGATTCACTAATATTTTCCTATAAGAGACAGGAGTGCCTGCTTTCCTTTGTGAATTTATAGTCTCTCTCTTCACTTTCCTCCCTATCAATAAAATTACAAACTCTCAATAAAATTACAAACTATGCAACTGACATTGCAACTTTTCCTTTTGTTTGAAATGAGGGTGTCACTCACCATGCATCCCAGATTGTCTCCACACCTTCTGCCTGAGCCTTTCAAACAAGGATTATCAGAGTATGTCATCAAGCTGGGCCTGTAGCTTTGAATGTTCATTATGTTCCTGCCTTGGCTAGTGAGACTTTCTCTGAGTTTCACTTTGACCTGATTAGGTAGTGTTTTAAAAGCATCCTTATTTTCTGATGCAATAGTGTGTACTGTGTTCATTCTCTGTATTTCATGCTCCAGCTGTTCCTCCATTCAACCCTGGTTCCTTTTAATGGGAAATATGTTTTAGAGATAATCTAGATGTTATGTGTACCTATTGCAATGGGATTGGTCATTGTCTCTGATTTTTTTTTTAAGAAGATGGATTAAAGAAGTTCAATTTTAGCTGGGTGTGGTAGCTCACACCTCTAATCTCCGCACTTGGGAGATGGAGGCAGGTGGATCTTTGAGTTCAAGGCCAGCCTGATCTACAAAGTGAGTTCCAGGACAGCCAGGGCTACATAGAGAAATCCTGTCTTGAAAGACAGAAAACAAACAAACAAACAAAAAAATCCAATATTAAGAGAGAAAGTATGTTGTGGTTCATATTGACGCTTCTAAGTCAAATTTATAATAGTAGACATGCTGATTACTTCTTTCTGTATTTTTATTTCTTTGGTCTTACATTCTTTTTAATATATAGATGAAATTATATCATTGGAATTTACATGAAAATAATGTTTAGAATGGGAGAGAGTTACATTTGAGAAGGTATATTATCTATGAACATATATTGTCAGTGAAGTGAGAAGTTTCTTTTTCTTTTTTTATATTTGTTTTTGTTTGTTTTCTTTTTGTGTGGGTTTTTCTTTTTTTTAAGACAGGATTTCATGTAGCCTAGGCTGGTCTTGCCTTAGTATGTACCTTAGAACTGCCTTGACATCCTGATCCTTAGGTCTCCACCTCAAGTGCTGAGATTAGGTTTGAGCAAGCACATCTGGGCTTACTGTGATTACTGGCTACTGTGCCTGGTTAATGGCCTCTTACCCTGGGAATTCACTGTATTACTCTCTCCATTTAGTATGAAACCCAATCTCTTTCCCTTTCCTCTCCCTTCAGATCTCATCCTCTTTCTCCCCCAACACCCCCCCCTTTCATTTACTTATTTTTATTTTATTTTTATTTTTTAAATTATGTGCGTGTGACAGGATCTTGCTATATAGCCCCATTTGGCCTAGAAGTTCCTCTGTAGACTAGGTTAACCTCAAGCTTTTGGCAATAGTCTCTGTTTCCCAAGTACCAGAATTACAGGTATGTGACACTATTCCTGGCCTTATGCATTTTCATTACTCAAAAAACAACAACAAAATGTAGTTTGATCTTGTTAAATTTATAGAATTACTTTGGAGAAAAATATAAGCTCTAAAATTTTTTTTGCATATGAATTTCTTACTATATGAAAAGATCCCCCCTTTTAAAAAAAGAACAGCCCCTCCCCCAACACTATTCTTGTGTCAGCCTTGTGTTTATCCTCCCAGATTTTGTTAGATTTTTTTGTTTTTGTTTTCTGATGTGTGTGTGTGTGTTGTTGTTGCTGTTATGAGTTGGTATTTCATTCTATAGTCCAAGCTAGCATGGTGCTCACTTTGTAGTACAGGCTGGCCTTAACTTCTTCTGTCTGTCTCCCGAATGTTGAGATTAACTCTGTGTGATGGTACACTCCTGTAATTCCCAAACTCAAGAGGTAGAGGCAGGAGGATAAGAATTCAAAGTCAACATGGCAAGTTCCAGGACAGACAAGGGCTACACAGACCCTGTCTCAAAAACAAAACCAACCAAACAAAAGAATTTAAAGTCAACCCTCTGCTATATATAGCAAAATCCAGTCTAGCCTGGACTACATAAGACTTGACTCAAAATAATAACAACAATAACAAAAACTACTAGAATTATAGGCATGAGACATTATGCCCCAATCACCAGTTGATACATTAAAATTACATTTTATGACATTTAAATAATTACTGATATTATTAATCAAGTTAATTGACTCCTGTTGGTTGTTCTTATGATAGTAGTAGTTTTTAATTTAAATCTTGGTATTATCTAGGATGTAGTTTTGTTTGTTTGTTTGTTTGTTTTTTCAAGACAGGGTTTGTGTAACAGCTCTGGCTGTCCTGGAACTCACTTTGTAGACCAGGCTGGCTGCTTCGCGATAGCTGAATGTTTGCTGTATCGTATTTGTGAGGCCTGAGCTTTGATGCCAAGGACGAGGGAGGATCGGAAGGAGGGTAGGAAGCTGGAGAGACTATGAGAGGTTTTAAGCCTATATAACATACTTTATTTACTAGCACACAGACTACAGGCAAGCAGATGCTGACAGGCAAGTGGGCGCAGCATACAGGCTGCACAGGCAAAAGCCAAAGCAAGGACACTTGCCTCCAACCTCAAAGCCATGTTGATAGAAAAAAAAAAATCACACAAAAAATGGCATTTTGCCAAAAATAGTTATATAAGAGATTATATCACTGCTTACTCTGTGTTCCTCAGATATCCTGTACTAGCTATCTCCCCAGATGTCTAGTTTCTGTTTTAGCTGACTCATATGGTATCCATACCATCACCTAATTGTTTTAACTTTTGTTGTCCTTTATGGCCTTCTGTTTCCTATAATATTTGCTAGTAATAACAGTCCTTAGGATTTGTTGAGTACAAGGCAGTATTCCAGAAACTTCATGTGGTTTTTATTTAATCCTTATAAAATTATATGAAGTATTATTAACTTTTTTCATTTAAAAAACTGATGTAGGAAAATTAAGTAACTTGTAGGGAGTATGTGTTGGGCAGTCATGAGGAATACTGCTTTGGATATTTGTGCTGCTTAGTTTTAACTTGACACAACCTAGAACCACCTGGAAAGGGGTCTCAATGAGGATTTTCTCGGTCTGGTTAGTCTGTAGGTACAGCTGTGGGGGAATGCCTTGATTTTTAGTTGATATAGGAAGATCCAGTCTTTTGTGGACAGCATCATTCCTAGGCAGGAGTTCCTGAACACTGGAAAAGAGAAGAAAATTAGCTGAGGACAGGCAAGAAAGGATGTGTTTATTTTGTTTTTGCTCTTAATTGTGAATATAATGTGACTAACTGCTTATGTTGCTGTCTTGACTTTCCCCAAAAATGATGGACTGTAACTGAAATTGTAAGCCATATAAACCCTTTCTTCCCTTATGCTGCTTTTTGTTACAGTGTTTATCATAGTAACAGAAATAAAACTAGAACAGGTATCTGTATTTTATATTTTTTAAAATAGTCACATCTAAGGGGCTGATGATTAGCTTAGTTGGTAGAGTTTGACTATGCATGAAGCTCTGGCTCTGGGTTCAATCCCCATCATTGCATAAACTTGGCATGGTGATGCACACTGGTCATCCCAGAAATTGGGAGTTGAAGGCCAGATCAGTTCAATGTCATCCTTGGTTGCACAGGGAGTTCAAGGTTAGCCTGGGGTACATGAGACCCCTCAGAAAGAAAGAAAAGGAAAGGAGGAAAAGGAAAAGAAGGAAAGAAAGAGCCAAGTCTACATTTTTAGAATAGCAAGGATAAATCAAAACATGACGACTTAGGAACATGATTACTAACAGCATGCTTATTCTTAGGGCTAGAGAGAGCTCTTGCTACTTTTCTAGAGGACTGGAGTTCAGTTTTTAGCACTCATGTTGAGCAGCTCACAGCCATCTTTAATTCTAGCTCTAGGCGATCAAATGTCCTCTTCTGATTTCTGAGGGCACCCACAGTCATGTACACAAAGAGGGATACACATGCATAATTCTTTGAGTTAGAAGATCACAGCTAGCCAGGTGGTGGTGGTGGTGGTGGTGGTGGTGGTGGTGGTGGTGGTGGTGGTGGTGGCGGTGGCGTGGGAGGCAGAGCCAGGCAGATCTCTGTGAGTTTGAGGCGAGCCTGGTCTAGAGAGTGAGATCCAGGACAGGCACCAAAACTACACAGAGAAACCCTGTCTCGAAGGAAAAAGAAAAGAAAAAAGAAAAAAAAGATCACAGCTTAGGCAAGAGCCTTATTATTTCAGTCACAGTATTTTATAATGTGGTGATATAGTGAATGTTTTGAGTCTTATCACAGTATTAGGACTGTATTTTAAAGTGATTATCCGATTTCATAGGGTCGGAATCTGGCAGATCTTCGACGGAGCCAGTCCCGGGGCACATTCACCATTAGCACTACTCTTCGGCTCGGGAGACAGATTCTGGAGTCTATTGAAAGCATCCATTCTGTGGGATTCCTTCACAGAGACATCAAACCGGTAGGGGCCTTGTCTTTTCCAAGCACAGAAGGCTATTGCTTGGTATTCTAATGTTAGGAGACAGAATGTATGCTAGTGTAGTTTTTTTTTTTTTTTTATTTGTTGTGGTTAAATACAAAGAAATGTTTTTATTTCTGTAATGCCCTAAAAGCAAAAATAATTTACCTTTTAGTTTAGTTTAGTTTTGTTTTTAAAGTGGTAATCAGAAATTATAGCTTATTTTCAATAGCTTTTCTCATACCAGGAAATGTTGCTTGCCAGCTAAATTAAAAAGTCTATGCTGGGGCTGGGAGACTACTCAGCCAGTAAAGCACTTTAGGACTTGAGTCTTGAGTTGGATCCCCAGAACCCATGTTCAAAAAAAAACAGGTATGGTGGTACATACTTGTAGTCCAAGTGCTGGACAGGTGAGATAGGAGGATCTCTGGGGCTCACTGGCCAGCCACCCCTAGCCTGCTTAAGGAACAACACCTAAGGTTGTCCTCTGGTCCCCACAGGCACCTTCACATGCAAGTTCTGTGCTTGCCAGTTCTTAATTAGACATTTTAGCATTGCTAATTATTCAGCCTCATACATAAATTGTTAGTTTGAATTGTGTGTTTCTTCATAACGGTTGTTCATTTTCTCAAGTCACCAAATGTGTTCATTAGAATAATTAACTATGAAAGACCTTAATCTTCTCCTAAGAACTACTGTGTAAATACATTGTTTTTCCTTCTTTTGTTCTGTTGTTGTCCTGTGCCCTTTTCTGTCATTTCATTAGGAAGAAGCTCCTTAGGAAAATAAGACTTTTTAAAAGTAAATGTTGATGTAATAGCTTGGATTTTGACATTACAAATTCCCTTTTTTGCATATCTAACTTTCTAAATTTGCAGTCGTTTGACACAACACATTACATAGATTTTTAGGTTTGGGGGCTCTTTGTTTTGTTTTAAGACAGGGTCTTGTATAGCTAAGACTGACCTCCAACTTGCTATGTAGTTCAGGGTGGCCTTAAACTGATAATCTTGTCTCTGTTTCCTGAATGCTGGAATTAAAAGTATATGCCATCACATCTAGTTACACTGATTTTTTTTTTTTTTTAAAGGAGAAAAAAATATAAAGCATTTTTTCCTTAGGACTATTTTGGAATGTTTTCCCTAAATTGTATTTTTAATTTTAGTGAAGTTCAGCTTTATGATGCTTATAGAAAATTGTTTTATTTTTTTTATTTGTTTATTTATTAAGATAGGATTAAACTGAAATTTGCTATATAGACCAGTCTGACCTTGAACTCACAGAGATCAGCCTGCCTCTGTCTTTAGTACTAGAATTAAGGGGATACACCATCACAACCAGTCCTTATACTTAACTAAAAGGTTGAGAAGTAATAAAAATTCTTCTATGTTTTATATATATATTTCCCCCCATCCCTAGCTTCCCTTGTTTAGGTGGTTGGGTTGTCATTTAAGCAGTAACTTAGACTAGAATTTCAAAGAATTCTAGTTCAGAATTTAATTAGGTCATTATTATATGTAACTATACAAACATTTAAATTTATTTTTGCTCAGTTTTCCTAGTGGTAGGTAGACATTAACAACTCTCTCTCAAGTCTCTAATTGTATTTACAAGAACACTCCACTATGAAAAACTTTAATTTTCCCTTGAAAGTTAGAACCAGCAACTAAATTATACTATATATTAATGCTTAATAAAAGTCATAGACTTACAGTAGTGTGTCTGGAACATGCTATATAGACTAGAAGAATTCATGTAGTGTGAAATGTAGGTGGGACTGGATATTATAAGAATACGTATTTCCCGTCTTTATTTTTTTCCAGTCAAACTTCGCAATGGGACGCTTTCCCAGTACATGCAGGAAATGTTTCATGCTTGATTTTGGCTTGGCCCGACAATTTACGAATTCCTGTGGTGACGTCAGACCAGTAAGCTTTTTCATTACTATTTAATATTTGATAATTGAACTATTATTTCTAGTATCACTTTAAAGAAATGCTAATTATGTATCAGAATGAATGTTAGGAGGAGGGGATGAAGCTCAGTGAATTAAAAAAAAATGGATGTTTGCTTGTATTGAAACCAGATCAGTAGATTACAAGGTTAAGACACTGGTGTCTAGAGTTAGCTGCATATAATCAATAGGGGACATTAAAGGGGCCAGTATTGGCTCTAGACACTCCAAGACTAAGTTCTCAGCACAAAGGAGATTTTTTTACTCCAGAAGACAAAGGACAGGGGATAAGAGGCATAAGGAATTTAATCAAATGTAGCTAGAAGATTTCCTGTTCCTGGCCTGCCTGCAGTCAGGACAAATCTCTCCTACTAGTGTCCCCCAAGTAAACACACAGAGATTTATATTACTTATAAACTGTATGGCCATGGCAGGCTTCTTTCTATCTGTTCTTATATCTTAAATTAACCCATTTCTGTAAATCTATACCTTGCCACATGGCTCGTAGCTTACTGGTACTTTATATCCTGCTCCTCCTGGCGGTGGCTGACAGAGTCTCGTGACTCAGCCTTCTACTTCCCAGAAATCTCTTCTCTGCTTGTCCCACCTATACTTCCTGCCTGGCTACTGGCCAATCAACAATTTATTTATACAGAGCAATATCCACAGCAATCAAATGTCCAAGTAGAGGAGTTTTACTATACTTACCTCTTAAGATTTTTGCCAGAGGCTGGAGAGATGACTCAGCGGTCAAGAGCACTGGCTGTTCTTCCAGAGGACCTGGGTTCAATTCCCAGCACCCACATGGCAGCTCACACAGACATACATGCAGGCAAAAGACCAGTGCACATAAAATAAAAAGAATTTTAAAAAACAAACAAAAACTTTTGCAAAAACTGGACTAGCAAAGATAAAGATGCCCCCTAAACAAGGGCAACCTTAGAAGAGACTTTATTTAGGGAGTCTGGCTAGAGTCATGTCAGGAGAAAGTCTGTCAGAGGCAGTGCACCAAGTACATCTCTGTTTCTTCACCAGCAGGCTGCGAAGGCAAGGTAAAATGTTCCAGTCCTGCTCCTTCTAGAAAGAGAGCCCCATTGGTGGACCCTGTGGGGAGGTTAGCCATGTGTTCCTGACTGCAGCAGTTTGGAATGGGGTCACTTAAGTCAAGCTGGGCGATAGCAGAGAGCAGTCTTGGTTTGGATACCATAGACCCTTACCTTTCTTACTGGATGTTCACAAGTTTTCTTGAAAATAGTTAATTTGTTTGCCTTTAAAGCTCTTTCTAGAGGCTTACTTACGTGTTTTGTTTTCAACTAGTGTTTGCTGAGTTTACTGGGAAGGGGGACAGGCAGCTCTCTATATTGTTTTGCTGCTACTTCATCTCCCATTATAACTTTTCTCTTGTTTACTCTAAACTTTAGTATGTTCAAGCTGGTTTTTTCACTGTGATTTTCATTTGTATCAGGTTAACTAGTTGTGTAAAAGTTAAAACATTTTGATTTTGATTGAGCCAACTGTATTAGTTATACATACATATATGCAAATTATAATTAAAATCTAGGCATATGAGAATCTTTTTTTTTTTTTCCTTTTGGAATTTTTTTGTGTCAAGATCTCACTGAGATGATTCAGCAGGCAAAGGCACTTGCTGCCTAGTCGGACACCTAAGTTCAAACCCCGGGACTACAGAGTAAATTCAAGGCCATTGTTGTCAACTTTGTGAGACCCTGTTTCAAAAACTGAAAACGAGACCTGGGATATAACCCAGTGGTAGACCATGCATGAAGACCTAGGTTCAATCCTCCATATCCCAAAGTGGGGCAGCATATTTTTTAGAATATAACTAGATAAGATTACCTAGGAAGAAGGTATAGCTAAACTAGGAGGGAGGTCTTGAGTCTAAGCCATTGGGTCACTGAGCAGTGTTGGTGAGATAGGGAAGAACCATGGACCAGCCAAGACCTAAGAGAAGTATGTCAGTCAGGTAAGAGGAAAATCAAGAGGTTTTCCTTGGGAGCCAGGTGAAAAAAGTTCTTCAGAAAGAGTAGTAAGGTTGTCATTCCTGTTAGGTGTTAGTGAGAACCGACTGTTGATGACTTTGTAAGAACGTTTTAGTAGATCAGTGAAAACCTGGTTTTGATTCCAAGCATCATGTAAGCCAGGCATGGTAGTGTTGGTTATGCTGCGGCGCTCGTGGCTGGCCGCGGCGGCGGCAGAGGAGAGTGCTGATCGGAAGAATCACAAGCCATGGTTACCTTTTTAGAGCTTTATTGGGAGAGAGAGAGAGGGAGAGAGAGAAAGAGAAAAGAAACAGAGAAACAGAGAGACCGCGTGGAGGGAAGAGAATGGAAGGAGAGAGTGAGGAAAGGAAGAGAACGCACAGAGGGCACGCCTGCTTTTTAGGCTGGGACGCCATCGCAGGCTGGTGACGTGATTAAGGACATAATCCTTACAGGTAGTGCATGGTTGTGATCCAGCATTTGGGAGGTGGATCTTCAAGGTCAAGTTCAAAGTCATCCTCAGCTACAAGGTGAATTCAAGGCCAGACTGAGCCACATGAGTAGCATACAGAGTCCTTTGGATATATGCCTAGCAGTGAATTAGCTGAGTCATATGGTAGTTCTAATTTTAGTTTTTTGGGACGCTTGTACACTGATTTCTGTAGTGACTATAAAATAGTTTCTATTTCCACCACCAGCAGATAAGGACTCCTCTTCCCCCACACACTTGCCAGCATTTGTTGTCTCTTGTTTTCTTGATGGTGGCCATTCTTACTGAGGTGAGATAGAACCTCAAAATCTTTTTAATTTGAATTTCTCTGATTGCTATAGATGCACTTTAAAAACATAGCTTTAATTTTTATTTTATTTGTATGGATGTTTTGCCTGCATTATGTACACTACATGTCTGCCTTGTGACCACAAAAGCCAGAAGAAGGCATTAGATTCTCTGGAACTGGAATTACAGACATCTTTGAACAGACATGTGGGTTCTGGGAATTGAACCCAGATCCTCTGTAAGAGCAACCAGTGTTCTTGAGTGCTGAGCCATCTCTCCAGCCCCATATTGAATGCTTTTTAGAATACTTGTTGCCATTTATAGTTCTTTTGCCAGCCATCTGTTCAGAGTATTGCCCCATTTATTAATCATTGCCCCCTTTATTGATTGGCAAGTAGGGGTTTTTGGCATTTACTTTTTTTTTGCAGTTCTTTATGTATTCTGGATATTAGCCTTTTGTCTGAAGTATATATAGCTGGCAAAGATTTTTCTCCCACTCTGTGGGCTGTCTGTTCATCCTGTTGATAGTTTCCTTTACTATGCAGAAGCCTTTTGATTTCATATAATCCCATTTGCTTGAGGCTGTTTCCTGTGTTATTAGGATTCTACTCAGAAATCTTTGCTTATACCTATATCCTGAAGTGTTTCTCCTGTTTGCTTTTAGCACTTTCAATATGTTGGATGTTATTCTGATGTCTCTGCCTCTGTTTGTTAGTTGGCATTTTTCATTACAGCTTTTAGTAATGTTTCTTTGGTTTGTATTTTTTTTTTTTTACAAATTTTAAAAAATGTTTTTTAATTGAAATAGAATTACTTCACTTCTCCTCTTTCTTTCCTCTCTCCCTGTCAGCTACTCTCTCTTGAACCCCTGCCATGACCCCCAACTCAAGGATAGCCTTGAGATAGCCTCTTTTTCGTTGATTATATTTTTTATGTACACACACACACACACACACACACACACACGTGTATTTGTTTTTTTTTTTAACAAATGCTCATTTTATTTATTTACTTAAGATTTCTTTTTATTTTGTGCATTGGTGTCTTGCCTGCATGTGTGTCTGTGAGGGTGTCAGGTCCCCTGGAACTGGACTCACAGACAGTTGTGAGCTGCCATGTGCGTGCTGGAATTGAACCTAGATTCTCTGGAAGAGCAGTTCTTAACCACGCAGCCATTTCTCTAGCCCGTATATATGTATTTGTATGCATAAATATAAATCCAACCTGTTGAGTTTATTTTTGCTGTTTGTGTCTGTATGGTTTCAAGGCTGACCACTCTGCAGTGGACAACCAATAAGGGGGCTCATCCCTGGGAAAGGCTAGTTCTTCTCTCAGCAGTCAGTAGTTACCTATAGTTCTTTGTCTAGGGGTGGGATCCTGTGAAATATCCCATTCCACATTAATATATC
>CABHPR010153178.1:2201-26638 GCA_902168415.1 Peromyscus melanophrys
TGGTTTTTCGAGACAGGGTTTCTCTGTGTAGCTTTGCGCCTTTCCTGGAACTCACTTGGTAGCCCAGGCTGGCCCTGAACTCATATTTTTATTTTTTTATTAATTTAATTTTACGTATCAGCCACGGATTCCCCTGTCCTCCCGTGGCTCCCCCTCCCCCAATCCACCCCCCATTCCCATCTCCTCCAGGGCAAGGACTCCCCTGGGGATTCAGCTCAGCCTGGTAGATTCAGTCAGGCAGGTCCAGTCCCCTTCTCCCTTCACCCAGGCTCCAAAAAGCCAGCTTATGCACTAAGGACAGGTCCCAGTCCCACCATAATTTTTATTTTTACAAGAAGAAACAAATGTGATAATATGTCAGTTTGGGGTGGTAGATTCCTATGTAGATGTATACACGTGTACTTTGTGTTTAAAAGTCTTCCCTCAAAAGAAAAATGTATGCTCACTGTTAAAAATTCCTACAATAATGAATATTATAGAAAAGAAACTGTCTCGTGAACTAACACATACTCTACCCCATAGTTCTTTGGTCAGCCATTGTTCTTTGGAGGAATTGGGTTAGGTCTGCATCGGCTATACAGGGAGTTGGTGAGGTGTCTGAGAGAGTGGGATTGAGGAAACCTTACACATTTAAAGTAAGCTGGGCTCCCATGGGGTTTGTTTTCCTGAGTTTTCAACCCATGGGTAAATGTGATTCTTAACCTTCTGACTGTGACATCGCCTGACATCCCTTCTGCTGTTTATCGGAGGGTGTTCCATCTCTCTGGTTTGGAACTGGGAGGACTTGTGATAAGCATGGGAGCATCTTGAGTCTAACTTTGATTTAGTGACTAGTTTACTTGTGGCCTTGGACGAATCGCCTCCCTGGGCTGTTGCGTAAGTCACCATTTGTTGAGACCCAAGCACTTGACAGCCTGCAGGCTGCAAGGTTGCTTTTCTTGTTGTGGTGACCAGACACCCAGCAGGAAGCCAACAACTTGAGGTAGCTTATCATGTGAGAAGGAGTCTACCTTGGCAGCAGGAGAGTGGGGTAGCCTGTCCCATGGCATTTGCGCTGAGGAAGTGGAGAGTGAACAGGAAGTAGCTCCTCCCTCACTTTCTCCAGCAAGTCTCCATCTCCAGGAAAGTTCCACAGCCTTCCCAAGCAGTTGTCACCTGCTGGAAACCAAGAGCTCAAGCCTGTGTGTCTGTGGAGACGTTTCCACCACAACATTAGGTTTGAACAGAACACCACAGAGTCTGTGGCACCTCCCTCCGACCTAGTTTCTTTATCTGTCAAACAGAGCTAATAATTCCTCATCTCCCACTGGCAGTTCAGGGACCATCTGGAGATAGGATCCAGGAGTAGATACCGCCCATCTTCCCTTATGCCTAGCCTCCCTCTGGATTCCGTGAAACCTTCTCAGTGTGGTAGGATTCAGTGTCCCAAAGGTGATGTAGATTGCTCTATGTGACAGGGAAATAAAAACAGCCATGTGACTTTTAGGTGACTCTGTACTTAGTAATTGCTTATAAATGCCACCAGCACCTAGTGAGGGTTGTAACCCTGTCGGGGCAAACAGGCCCTAGTGCACATCAGGGCCTCATAAAGAGTTTTCAGAAATTAATTGAATTGAAGGCACTCTGAAAAGTATGCACATCACGGAGCATGTGTGGATGTGGTATTTTGAATTCCTGGTTGTAGTCTGGTGTTATCTTCCCACAATAGCTTTTCATCTTTTTGTGTTAGGGTCCCCGTCACTGCGTGTGCATGGCACTCACCTCCTCCCTGGCGGATGTGCACACGTCTGACAGATCTCCTCTAGCTGCTTAGCTGCATAAAATGACTTAATTTCATTGTGCTTTTCTGAGCTCGCCCCAAGCCTTGGATGCTCTATTCAAAAAGGAATTTGAGTCTCGTTGGCAGGACTTGTGTACATGTGGCTTTGTCCTCAGATGGGGGAGGCAGCCCATAGCTTACTCCACGTGTAAACCTGTGGGGTCAGGTGGTGTGCTGGGACTAGTCAGTTTTCTCTTGACACTCGCAATGTTCTCGGCCCTGCCAGTGTAATCTCTGGCTTCCCAAGGGTGCTGTAGATTGTTCCATGTGACAGTAAAAATAAGATGAAATCGGCCACGTGACTCTTGAGTGCATTTTAATTTTTCCCCCCAGGGTGACGGACTAATGAGGACAAAGTGGATGTCAAGGGGCACAAAATGAATTGATGCCATCACGCCCAGCCCCATTCCCTTCTGATACAGAGGGCGAGCCAGGGAGAGTGGGTGATTGAAAGTGTAGTGTTCCACCCCAGTGGTTTTCCCAGCTCATTTTAGAGGAGTTTTCACACTTTTGATCCTTTTCCTGTGTGATCAGTCCAAAGAGGAGCAAGACAGAAGTGGAGGATGAGGGTGGTGGTGGAGGATGAACAGTACAGGACTCAGGAATTTGTATGTCGAAGACCTGGGCCCATATTTCCCGGTATAGCCACTTACCCGCTTTGTGGTCTCGGGCAGTTTGCTCTGAGCTTCTGTCCTCTGTAAAAGCAGGATTCACAAACTGAACTTTGTCCTTTGGAGGCAAGGCCACAGTAAAGCTCTAGGACCAGTTTGCCCTGCACAGTAAATGAGTGTCAGTTCTGGTCACTGAAGTTTGAACATTAACACGTTCACTCACTCACCGGCCTGCTGTAGAAGAAGGGGTGGGGGGCCAGAGCAGTGAGGAGTTCCTGTTTGCAATGGCCATCCTTGGAAAGTTGCTTGAAATCAGATTTCAAAGCAGTCTGTGAAATTTCCAGATTAAAGAAATGCTGTTCAAGTCTTAATAAAACCATGGGAAGCCAGTAAAGGGAGGCACGGGCCACTTGAGGAAAACCGGGAAAGGAAGATGCATGGCACTTGGGGGAAGGAGTCATTATGTCACCTAGGTGTTAAGCAAATGAATGTCACAGTAAAAAAAAAATATATATCTGTATAAATGGCAAGGCTTGGCTGGCCTGATTCTGGTGTAACTCCTGGGTTTTGTGGCAGCATGGGCAGGCTGACAGCAGCGCTCTTCAGAGCTTCTCTGTCCTGAAGTCAGTTGCAGAGTGGACTCATCTTGGCCTGCACATGCCCCTCTACAGATTGGTGTGGGCGAGGGTGGGCCTCATGGGTCTGTAAATCCTGTCCATTTCACCCTTGTTAACAGTAGGAAGGATCTCCAAGGTCTGCCAGCTGCCAGGCCTCAGGTTTCTTAGGCCAATTCTGAACTCAGCTTTTTCTGCATCCTCTGGTTTGGCCTTGGAGGTGAGGAACCCCTGCCTGTGCCCTAGCGCCTGGTAGGATGTTAGCCTGTGGGTGGTTGTCAAGGAGACTTGTGGCTCTCCCTCAGATCTAGTGGGTTTTTTTTTTCCCCTTGTCAAAGGGATTCTAATCCAGAAGGTTCACATGGGCTAAGGGATGTGCCTCACAGTTCAAAAGCCCTCAGGCAAGGTCTGAAGAAACATGGCCAGAATCCAGCAATGTCTGCTGCCCTCAGACAGCCCCCCTGGACTTTCAGGGTCACCATTGTCCAAAAGGCTCTGGAGTGCTGGGGTTGACGATGGCCTGTGGGGAAGCTGTTTGCTAGCTGTTCTCATGACATGGCAAGTCCGTACTCACCTCAGTTGTGACAAAATAATTGTTTCTCCTGCTTTTCTTTCTTTTTCCTCGTGTTTTAACAGTTGGGTGGCCTGCAGTACATCTCATGCCCATTTTAAAATGAAATTGATAGATGCGATTACCTCAGGAGGCAACCCATAGCTCATAGGCCAGTCCAGGCAGTGAGATAAGAAAGTTTGGACCTTTTTTCTTTAAAAAAATAAACCTGTGGTAAAATAAACATATCAGATTTACCATCCTAACCACTCTCAGCATTAAGTGTGCACACACGGTTTGCAGCCATCCCCAGAACGGTTCGTTTGGGGGATGGCTGCAATGAAATGTATGTTTGGAAGACCAAAACATACATTTTCATTTTTCAGTTTATTTTAAAAAAGAAATACAGACTATTCAGTCACGTGACAGCTCCATGGGATTCACGTTGTGTGCCTGTGCACACAGTTTTCTTGGAACACAGCCTGCCCGTTCGTTTCCATGTTATCTGCAGTGACTTTTTTGCTGTGGTGACTGGGTCAGTTTTGACCCTCCCAGCCGACAAAGCTGGAGATGTATGCCGTCGTCTGGGCCCTTTATATACTACGTGGAGTGGGTGGCTATGTCCGTCCACCAAGTAGCCTGCTCAGTGTGAGGCTATGCAGTGGGGTCTGGAGGAAGAGAGGTGGCTGTTGGATAAGACTTCCCACTCCGCAAAGCAAGTCTGTAATGACCACTGATGGAAGGAACGCTGCACAGTTGTGAAGTTCGATACTGAAGTGCAGCAACATAAACATACCATGCTTTAATATGTAAGTTACAGCTGAAGGAGTTTCCTCTAACCATGACTGATGCATTGGTTACTTCCTGTCATCAGGATAAACACTGTGACCAAGGCAGCTTATAGAGGGAAGGGGGTACTCTGGCAGGAAGCGAGGGGCGCACAGCCTTTACCATGAGCACAAAGGAGAGAGAGAGGGAGAGGGAGAGGGAGAGGGAGAGGGAGAGGGGGAGAGAGAGAGAGAGAGCGAGAGAGAGAGAGAGAGAGAGAGGGAGAGAGAGAGAGCGCGCTAGCTATAAACTCACAAAGCTCACCTCTAGTGACGTACCTTCTCCAGTAAATCTCCACAAACTCCCCCACAGTGGAGGAGGAGCTGAGGAGCTGCTCCAGTGCATGAGCCTATGGGGGACATTCCCACTCAAACCGCTGTACCTCAGGTGTCTTTACATTGTTTAGTTTAAATTGGTGAATCCCATAGAAATGCCTTCACTTGTAGATGACATTTTATTTTATTTTGACACTGGAGATAGAACCTAGGACCTCACTCATGGCAGAGAGCCACATCAATGCCAAGCTACCTTGCTAAATTCCACTCTTTATTTATCTTTCTTAAATTTAACATAATTTCTTTGTTGAATCTTTGGGAATTTCACATCATTCACCCTAATTTCACTCGCCTCCCGGTCCTTCCACATCTTCCCCTCACCCCTGCAGCTCCCCGCAAAAGAAAATTTTAAAAAAGCAAACCAAAACAAGCAAACAAACAAAAAACAAAGACAATAAAAAAAAAATCCTTTTTGCTCCTCCATCTTTCCCACCTCCCCAACACCTTTTCATTCATCCTGGTGGCGTTGGAAGCCACTGAGTGTCATGCAGTCTGCCCTTCTATCCAGTCAGCTTTATTTACAGATGTTCATTGCTGTGAGTCATTGGTCTGGTTCAAGGCCTCTGGTTTCTGGTTCACCATCGTCACTATATCCTCACCGAAACTCCTCTTGGATATCCTGCACCCTGAGTCATGGCGATCCTGCCGGTATAGTTCCACAGGACCGGTCCCTTCACGCGCTCCAGCAGGTCCTAGATGGAGTAGATGTTAGGGTGGGCCAACCCCAGGCCTGGCTGTGTGCCTGGGTGGTAGCTGAGCTGGTCAGTCCAGGCCACTGGGGCCGCCCCCCTCAGGTGAGGGACGGAGCCAGCTCCCCTCAGCCCATGCCATCAGGTCCGTGCTCCCTCACCCTGTGGTGTGAGGTGGGGCCATCTCTCCTGAGTGTGTGGAGCAGGGCATGGCTCTCCCATGAGGGGCAGGGCCAGCTATCCCAGAGCTAGGGAAGGGCAGGGCAGGCTCAGCATGGTTCCTATGGCCCCCTGAGGTGACACAACCATGTATCCAGACATGGCCCTTGGCGGCAGCATGGGCCTGGATGTCACCATGGCCCCAGGTGGCAAAAAACCTCCCACATCAGCCTACTCCTCACTGCCTTCACATCTTCTGTTCTGCCTCCTTCCACAGCGCATGAACCATTCCGCTTTTCTTTGTCTCCTGTTTCTCCACAACATCCTTGCTCATCCTAATGAGACCTACCTGCTTGTGGATGTCATCCTGCCAGCCTGGGTCTTGAGGACCCAGGCTGGCCTGAGGGTAGCTTGCACATCCCTGAGTCGAACAGCATCAGCCCGCCCCGCCCCCCTTTTAAGGCTCTTACTGTGTAGTCCCAGAACTTGTAATCCTCCTGTCTCTGAAACAGTTGCACCCACCATCCTAATGATCACCTTTGCTGCTGCTTTCCGTTTTTGTGCTGTGTCATTTACCGTGAGCAGGGACGAAGACAGTCACGGGATGACTCAGTATGCACGTAACGTGCACCTGTGTACTAAAGACAGTGCAGTCCTCAGAGACGCTTTGGCTAGAGAGGGTAATGAGTTTGAACTCAGAAGTCTCCCTTTCCACATTCACTGAACTCAGATGTTGATGGGCACCCCTGAGGGCGTCTCTGTTCACCAGTGTTCACAGTTGGGTAGTGCTGCCCCTAAGTCGTCTGCTGTCTTCTGTCTCCCCTGCTGCAGCCCTGTGAGGTAGATGGATGGAGTAGTATTGTCGCCTGTCTTCATCACTGTGCTGTTGCTGGGAAGGAACACCTTTTTTTTTTTTTTTTTTTGGTTTTTCAAGACAGGGTTTCTCTGTGTAGCTTTGCGCCTTTCCTGGAACTCGCTTTGGAGACCAGCCTGGCCTCAAACTCACAAAGATCCGCCTGCCTCTGCCTCCTGAGTGCTGGGATTAAAGGTGTGCGCCACCACCGCCTGGCGAGGAACACCATTTTTAACTGGGGGCTTGCTCACAGTTTCAGAGACCATGAGCACCATGGTGGGGAGCACGGAAGTAGGAAGGCAGGCGTGGTGCTGGAGCAGTAGCTGAGAGCTCACGTCCTGTCGGTAAGTTGCCAGCAGGCAGAGAGAGAGAGAGGCAGGCAGACAGACAGACAGACTGGGCCTAGAGTGGGCTTTAAAACCTCAAAGCCTGCCCCCTCCTACAGGACCACACCTTCTTGCTGGCTAATTTTATGTCAGCTTGACACAGTCATCTGAGAGAGGGGACCCCAATCGAGAAAACGCCTCCATAAGGTCAGGTTGTAGGCAAAACTGTGGAGCGTTTTTGGGAGGGCCCAGCCCGCTGTGGGTGGTGCCACCCCTGGGCTGGTGGTCCTGAGTTCTATAAGAAAGCGGGCTGAGCAAGCCAGGGGAAGCAAGCCAGTCAGTCCAGACTTCCATGGCCTCTGCATCAGCTCCTGCCTCCAGGATCCTGCCCTGAATGAGTTTCTGTCCTGACTTCCTTCGGTGATGGGGACAGTGCTGTGGAAGTGTAAGCCAAATAAACCTTTTCCTCCCAATTTCCTTTTGGTCCTGATGTTTCAGCACAGCAATAAAAACCCTAGCTAAGGCACCTCCTAATCCTTCCCAAACAGTTCTGCTAACAGAGGACCAAGCATTCAAACAGGAGCCTACGGAGTGCTCTCATCCAAACCACTACACTGCCTATATTTTGACTAATTTGTATGGAAGGTTCATGAGAGATCTGGTAGGCTCCCAAACACAGGAGTGCTGGGCTGGGAGAAGTCCGTAGCTGTAAGGTCCAGAGAGAGGACACTGCTCCCAGAAAGAATCCTTGTACAGTCTAAGGTGAACCTGTACTCCCTGCTCATGAGCTGCTGAGGGTCACCCTGTTCTCCATCCTTGAGACACAGGAGTTTTGGGGGGCAGTAAAAATGTGGTTGTAGATAAGCATAAAAAAGGGAGTTGTTCTTTAAGAATTACCCTCAGCCACAGGACCTAGTCAAAAGACTCTGAGGTTGACTGACTGATTGATTATTGGCCTGGTCAAGACTGAACCTAGACTCTCGCTCATGCTCCATATGTGCCCTCCCACCGACCCACACCTTTAGCCTGAGCAGCAGTTAGCTCCTTCCTCCTCCTTTTTTTGAGACAGTGTCTCACTATGTAGTCCTGACTGGCCTGGAACCTGCTTTGTAGACCAGGCTAGCCTCAAACTCACAGAGATCTGCCTGCCTCTGCCTCCCAAGTGCTGGGATTAAATGCCTGATCTACCACACCTGGCCCCCAAACAGTTAACTTATTAGAAAGGGTGATGGTAGAGAGCCTCAGGTTTCACCTGACTATAGAGAAAAGTCACTCTTTTGGGGTGGCTGTTGGTTATTTCCAATGGCACTTTGTATGTTTGGCCACAAAGAGGAACAGGTGTGAAGCCCCATAGTCCCTGCTCCCTGATCTCCATGGAGATGGAGCTGTTCACACACCCTTAATAGAACACACGTGCTCCTGGTAGAACAGTTCATGCTTACCTTCTAAGAGCTCTCCTGGGCTGCCCTGAATGCTTTGCATGGACAATACAGGTTGCTTGGGTTTTTTTTTTTTTTTTAATTTTATTTCTGATACAGGATCTTACGTAGCACAGGCTAGCTTGAAAACCTGCTCTGTAGCCTGGAATGACCTTTGGCTTGTGACCCTTATGCCTGGTGCTCCTGAATGCTGGTGTTCCTAATTACAAGTGTGTGCTACCACGAGGAGTTCATTTGGTGCTAAGGATTGACCCAGAGCTTGTATATGTTGGGCAGGCACCCTGAACACTCAGCCACACTTCCAGCTTCGCACTTCCGGTGTTAGATGTGTGTACATGGACTTTGTTGGTGGGTTTTAGCTTCGATTTGTTTTTGTTTTCATTTCAAGACAGGGTCTTGCCGTGTTGCCCAGGCTGCCCTCAGACTCTGTATTCCAGGCTAACCTCCTGATCCTTCTACTTCTGCCTCCTGAGTGTGGGGTTTTAGAATGCACCACCACTCCTGCTCCGATCTTGTTTTCTAAGCTCTACATGACTTCACGGCCTGCACACATTTCTCATGGAAAAATCCATTTTGTCAAATGCCCCCCAGCTCTCCTTCTAGAACACGGACCCCCCACACACGCACACTGAGAATCCTATGCTGATGCTGTTCCATGTGTGTGCCATTGTCGAATTCACAAGCACCAGCCTCACACTCACTTGACTAGAACCTTCTGGAATTATAGAGGGTAGAAAATGAAAGCCAACTTTCTTACTAAGAAACAGTTTTCTGAGTTTGAAAATCGAGATGCCTCAAAAACTGAGACTTGAGTGTGTGTATACAAACTTTTATTTTCTTTTTCAAATGAGCCCCATAAGCGAGGCAACGGATGGAGACAGTGTGGCGTAGGAAAACAGCAGGCCAGCATGTGCATGTGGACAGCTGTTCTGACACCCATCATTTTCTTGTAGTTTATGCTGTGGTCCTTGGAATTAGAAATCATGATGGAAGAAAAGACAAAGTTGGGCAAACTCTCTTTTTGACTGTTGTAAATTCTGCTGATGTCATTTCCCAAGACAGAAATGACAGAAGATGTAAAATTATTATGTGTGTATGTGTATATGTATGTATGTGTGTATGTGAGTGAGTGTGTGTGTGTGTGTGTGTGTGTGTGTGTGTGTGTGTGTGTTGAACAAGAGTTTCAAAGAGAAAATGATGTATTTGGTCTCATGATTTCAGAAGTGTTGGGCTGTGGTTGACTGGATGGATTCCTTTTAGGATCATACCAGAGCTGAAGAAAATTGTTCACCTCAGCTGAAACAAATGGGAAGCAGGAAGGGACCAGGACAAGGTACAACCCTCAAGGACATACTCCAGAAATCCACTTCCTGTAGCCAATGTGTGCACCTCCCCATTCCACTTCCTCCCAATAACCAATTCAATTTTTGATCCCATGAATGTATTAAGCCACCGATTGAATCAGAGCCCTCCTGATTTTAGCTGGAAATGCCCTTACCTAGCCATGTGCTTGACTGAGCCCCCAATGGCTTTCACTCCAGTCATGTGACTGCTGAGGTCAGCCATCACAGTGGCTTAGTTGGGATTATTCATGGAAATGGGAAAAACAGTTTCTTCTTTTTAAAAACAGTGAGATGGGCTGCTGTTAAGACATTGTGTGAATTAAGAAACATCCCTTACCGTGACAGTCCTGGAATCTGTCATCAGAGGAACCTGAGTGTGAAAGAGAGGATGTGTGCTGCACCGTAGTTCAGTAAGGAGCTGTGACGGCACCACTGGGTGTTGTTTACTAACCTGACCTGGTGGCAAGTCTAAGCTCTCCTGTTTGCAGGTGCTAACAACTGGAGTTTTTAAAAAGCACTAAGAAATAGCCCCCTTGGTGCAGGGGTAGAAATCCTTCAGGTCATTGTAATAGAGAGTAATTGTAGCTAAAGGGGGTCATATTCATCTGCGGACAACTCACAGAACATATGCGTCTCAGTTTTTCCTCTCACCTCCATGGACTTCTTTTGTGGGTGACAGCTTGAGGGCTCTTTATATTTAAGTCTTCAGGGGCCCCATATTAAAGTCTAAATACACGGACATCTTTTTGTATAACACATTCCTGCCTGGCCAGCACTGTAACCAGTTGGCGATGGCTGTCTGCAGTTGGAATTGAGGGATGAAGCGGCTGTAAGAGGTGGTGATGTCTGCTCTTGGGAACACTGGTCCATGACAGCTTCTCAGCTCACGTTTTATAGGTGTCGACGGAGGATTATAAAGGACTGAGAACAGAATGAGGGCTTTGGGGCAGAACCAAGATTCTAGTTGAGCTCAGAAAGGACACCAGGAAATGAATGCTCAGTTTGTCCAGAGCTAGAATGGTCTCTGGTCAGACTGGAGTGTGAGCTATGAAAGGGCTGAGAGTCCAGGTTTTTTCTCCCTGTAGTTAAATGTCTATAAGTTAAAGTATCGGCGATGAAGATGGGTAAGGGATTTGAACCTGGGTTTACCCCATGACAGTGCTCATCCTTCCTCCAGCAAAAGGAGATGTGAGGAGCTGGAGACATGGCCCAGTGCTCAGGAGCACTTACTACTCTTGGAGAGGACCCCGTTTGGTTCCCAGCACCCACATCAGATGGCTCCACTGCCTATAGCTCCAGTTCCAGGGGACCTGACACCTGCTTCTGGGCCTTTGTGGGCATCTGCAGGCATATGGTGCACACAAACTCATGGATACACACACACACACTAGTGGATGGAGCTACACCTAGTCAGTTGTTTAAAAAGGGACAAAACTCAGTTTGACCTGGTTAGGCATAAACAGAGTTTGCTAGAGGTAGCCTCTTCCGAATAGACAGGCCCTTCCTTCCGTCCCACTGGCCATACCAATGTCTTCAGCATTTTCCTCACTACCTGTGGTAGCCTTTTACATTTTGTCTCAGTGATCTTTACAGCAAGAAAGGGAGAAGATTGGGACAGGATAAATGAGGCCATGAGATACCTCAGGTTATTCAGGCAGATTCCCTGGAGCCTCCTCTGGTGCTCACTGCCAGGCCTGGGGTAGAGATGCTCACAGGCTCCTCCAGTTCCCCTTTGTCTGCAGGGCTGGCCCCCCACCTCCCTGCGGAGCTCAGGTTCCTTGGATCTGAGCCTGGCAGAGACCTGGGGAGGAAGGAAGGTCTGACCTACCTCATTGAGTACTTCCAGGGGAGGCACTTAAAAGTTCACCTTCTCAACTTCAACCCCCATTGTGGCTTTCTTTAAAGAAACAAGTGTGTTAGCCAGAAAATAGTTTTCCTTGACATACTTTCTTTCTCCTCGTCTGCATCCTCTTCTCCACTGTTGAGTAAAAGGGCCTAAGCAGTAATAAGGACAGACAGACGTCACTTCTAACCTTAAGTACCAGCAGAATGGTTACCAGACGAAGTTTGACAGAAGGCAGAAGTTAGTACCATTCAAGTAAGAGAAACATTCTTCTCTATGACACAGTCCCCCGGTAAATTGGGTTTCCCTATCAATTCACTTCTCTTGCAAGCTTTTAATTTGGGTAGGCTACTAGCTATTAGCTATGATGTGATTTGTCAAATAATACATTTTCATTAAAAAAAAAAAAACCTTTTAAAAAAAAACAACCACCCTTTGGCACTCTTCTTACAACCTTGAGCGAGGGGCAGGTTAGCATGTGAGCCAGGGCTGCTGGCGAATTGTTTTCAGAAGTACCCACTGTGCCGCCGGCCGAGGCTGGGACTTGGCTTTGGTTTTTCCTCTGTGTGACTCTAAATAGGTTAACACTGTCACTTAGATGTTAATGTTATAGGATGATGTAAAACACTACCAAATGATCGCAAACTCTTGCCTTTCACAAGTGGGTTTAATGCAGCGAAATGTATATTCATGAAATAAAGGAAATCTGGAATTGGCTCCTGCATACAGTAGGTATGTGAGAGTGTGTGTAACTTATTAAAACACTGTCTGTGGGGGATGTGGGTGTGAGTGTGGGTGCCTGCAGAGGTTTAAAGCAGGCATCTGATCTTTTGGTGCACGCAGCATGAACTACCCTCCATGGGTGCTGAGATCCTAACTCATGGCCTCTGCAGGAGCAGGATGTGATCTCATCATTGATCCAGCTCCTACGAATTAGTTTTAGGGATACATCGAAATAAGATAGTCCATGAGCTAACCATTGATGATAAAACCAGATATATACATATCTGTTTTTAAAATATTCCATAATTGAGCATTTGTAATGGATTTAATTGTATTTTCTAAAAGGCAAAAATCCTACAAAAGTGTCTTGTGAGGAAAATGTTTGGTATGATAAAGCAGTTCCTTACATTTTTAGGATTTGAAAGGAAGTAGTCTCCCTCCCCCTTATGCACGCATGGGCGTGTAGCCCTCTGAAAGACTGTGATAATAAGTTAATATAAAATATTCCACTTTCCTGGTGAGTAGTTGGTTGAGCAATTTCAGGCATGAGAAGAGACTAAAGCCTGGCTGATGAGTGACTGGCATGTGACCTGTTCTCTCTGGGCTGGATAAGAGGCAGTGTGATGCCTTAGATGTTTAAACATTAGCTGAGGAACAGAAAACACACTTGGCTGCATGCTGCCTTCTCCAAGCGTTTTCACTGAGACACTACTCGTATTTCGATCTGCAGTGTGGCACCAGCAGTGGGAGGAAGCATCTGTTGAAATGCTAGAGGGGGCAAGGTCATAAGTGGCCCTAGGAATCTGTCTTGTTTTCTAGCGTGTTGTTCTGGAAATACTAGTTGGCTACCTGGCCAGCCTCCTGGCTCTGTGCCTGTCACCGGCATGATCTTAAGCATATCGGGAAGGAGGACTTCTGTACCCAGCCTTCTCCCTACTGATGTGACCGATGGAATGAGGAACCTAAATGCCAAGGACGAAGAGCATTGAAAAAGGCATTTGAAGTGTCGGGGCCTGCAGTCTTGCCCAGAGTATTCAGGATTTGTACACAACTAGTAATGGCAGTGTGTTTTACTCTGCCCATTTTATAGAGCTGTTAATCCACAGTACTGTAGCACAGATAGTTGAGAGAAACAAAATACAAGATTATAGATTGCCTTGTTTGTAGAAGCGATGTGTTATTGCACAACAAAGTAGAAGACATAAATAAATTCACTTAGAGTAAAATGAGTATGGGTAACTTAAAAGTTTTTGTTTAAAGCTGTTATTTTAAACATTTCTTGCTTATACAGGAATTTGACCTGGAAGATTTTAATGGTGTGTGTGTGTGTGTGTGTGTGTGTGTGTGTGTGTGTGTGTGTGTCTTGCATTCACGTACCACCTTGAATGTGGGAGTCAGGTCTCTCTCACAGGTGGCGATGAAGGTGTTGAGGCCCAGGTTTGGCTGGTGGCAAGTGACTTTAACTGCTAAGTTATCTCACTGGTCCTGTGTTTGTTTTTAACTTTGAATGTGTTAGATGTGTTGGGTAAGGTGTATTTTTTTTGTGTGTTTGTTTGTTTTATGGTTTAAACTAGTGAATAATTGTTTTCAGGTAATTGCCATTTGTGTGACATTTTATAAATCTTAAAGACAGTATTATCAGATCGAGAGAAACAAAGTGAAATCTGACTTACAGAATAAAAATGTTTTTCTCTTAGTCTAACAGAATTTTATTGTATGAAAAAAACAAAATAGCTTTTTTGTATTCAGAACGTTCCATGATTTTTTTTCCCTCCTGTTGCTTTGCAAGTGGTTTTGTGTCAGTTTCCTAGGAAGAAGAAATGAGTCCATAATTTAATTACACTGGGTTAGAAATCCTGCTGCTTTCCCACAGGCCTGAATGATGCTCTCAACTGTAAGAGGGGCACCCCGCCCCCATCCCCTGCACCTGATGGCTGTATGTTCCAGCAGGGAGGCAGAGCTGCGGTGTGAGGAGATAGAAGAAGCTACAGTAGCTGTTCATATATGGGATTATTTCCTGTTTTGTTGATTTTTAAGGCTGTAATTTGTGTTGATGATAAAACTTGGTATGTGAATTGGTATCACACAGACAGATAGGTGTCAATCCTTAGCACCCACATACTTGGTGGAAGTAGAGAACCCCAACTGGTGAGTTGTCCTCTGACCTCAGCCTACGTGCATAGCACAAGCACACATGCTTTCTCCTTTATTCAGTCCAGGACCCCAGCCTGGGGAACAATGCTGCCTCCATTTACAGTTCCTACCTCCATTAACCTGATAGAGACAATCTGCCACTGATATGCCCACAGATGTGTTTCCATGGTGATTCTAAATCCCATCAAGTTGGAATCCAAATTAATTATCACGTGACATTTGGATCCCAACTACCTGCTGCTAGAGTCACCCAGAAATCTAATGACACTCTAAGATCCCTTATTCCTGCCGCCAGATTCTGATTGAGTTGGTCAAACAGGGGCCTAGGATGCTTATTTTTCCAAGAGGTTCCCAGGAGATTCTAACCACAGCAGAGTCAACGTGAGCTTGTATACATTAGCGCACTGTTTTAAATTGAGTTTAAGGGAAATGTTATTTGTGACTGTTAAGAGAATGGTGTTTCTTTCCCAACCCACGGTGAGACTCTAATATGGAGCATAGGGAATATGAACAAGCTTTGAATCATCTATAGTGGAAGTTTCCAGCCCTGCCTGCAGAATGAGACTCTCCTTGGGGGCTCATTAGATATATAGATATCCACACTAGCCTCCTCCAGCCCTTTCTGAAGACATGGGCCAAGAAGGGGAGTGGGGTGCGTGTATACGTGTGTGTGTATACGTGTGTGTGTAGTGTGATCTTAATGCCACAGCAGAGCTGAGTTCTAGGCCATTGTATCATCCCCACCCTTACTGGAGTAGCTCTTTGCAAATTCATGGATCATATTTATTGGCATAATAATGCTGCCTCCTTGGCAAACACATTTAAAAAGACCCATAGGACTTGCTAGGTAGAAAAACATAAAATTTAGCAATTCCACAATGATGGTTTTCTTGATTTCATGGGCTGTGTCATAAATTGAATGTTACTTTATTCATTTATTCATGAGTGGTTTTTGACACCTGCTATGATAAGCCTGCAGGTTCTTTCTTACTGCTTTAATGCTGTTTCTCTCTGCTGACAGCATAATAAATACTGTTTCTAAGTGTAGTTGAAAATACTTCTCACTCTGTGTACTGCCTTGATTTCAGTTCTTTGAATGTTGTAACGTACTCAAGAAAACATTAAAGTGGTTTGTTTCCAAATGCTGGTTCTCTTCACTGAGAATGTTGAGATCACCCATGATTATAAAGTTTTTTATTAGTAAAATTAAATTTGGTCACCCTTTACCTTTACTACTGGATGAAAGTTCCTCACAAAATGAGTTTATAGCAGAGCCATTTGGGGGAGAAGCTTCTTGCCATGGTGGACTGAGCCTCTGCCGTGGCTCCTGAGGCCAAGGAGTGTGGTGGTATTGTGTTCCCCAAACTATTGTGTATGCTAATAAACTTATCTGGGGTCAGAGACAGAACAGCCACAATATTAAACATAGAGGTTAGGCAGTGGTAGCATACACCTTTAATCCTAGCATTCCAGAGACAGAAATCCCTCTGGATCTCTGTGAGTTCAAGGCCACATTGGAAACGGCCAGGCGTGGTGACCCACGCCTTTAATCCCAGAAAGCACGCCTTCAATCCCAGGGAGTGGTAGTAGAAAGCAGAAAGGTATATAAGGCGTGAGGACCAGAAACTAGAGGCCTTTGGCCTGGAGAGGCATTTGCCCTGGAGAGGCATTTGCCCTGGAGAGGCATTTGCCCTGGAGAAGCATTTGGCCTGGAGAAGCATGTGGCTGGTTAAGCTTTCAGGCTTCTAGCAGCAGTTCAGCTGAGACCCATTCTGGATGAGGGCTCGGGGCATCCAGTCTGAGGAAACAAGACCAGCTGAGGATCCAGCGAGGTGAGATAGCTGTGGCTTATTCTGTGTCTCTGACCTTCCAGTGTTCACCCCAATACCTGGCCTCGGGTTTGATTTTATTAATAAGAACTTTTAAGATTCATGCTACAAAGGAGCTGAACTTTTTATGTAATTTTGATTCATTAAGTGTTGATAGCCACTTATGGCCAGCAGCTAATGACAGTGGTCAGTGCAGATTTCAGGCTTGTTTGGCTCAGCTTGAGGGGACACAGCAGCAGCTATCCCACAGGTATGCCAGCATGTCAGTAACTTTCATTGCTGTGAAGAGACACCAAGGCAACACTTATTACAGAAAGCCTTTGACTGGGGCTGGCTTACAGTTTCAGCGATTTAATCCTTATCATCATGGCAAGAAGCAGACAAGCATGGTGCAGGAGTAGTAGCTGAGAGCTTGCATCCTGATTCACAGGCAGCAGCAGAGAAAGAGAATTGGGCCTGGTGTGGACTTTTGGAACCTCAAAGCCCACTCCAGTGACACACCTCCTCCAACAAGGCCACACCTTCTAATCCTTCCAAAGAGTCCCTCTCCTTAGAGGAGACTAAGCATTCAAATATATGAGCCTATGGGGGTCATTCCTGTTCAAACTACCACACCTGGGATCAGTGTCCCCCCGCCCCAGCCCCCACAGGTCACACAGCTGCTGCTGTCACCCCTGTGCTGTGGTACTGTCACTAGAAGAAGCTGAAGTGCAAAGTGTGACTTCAAGCTGGGCATGGTGGAGTATGTCTGTGATCTCAGCACTTAAGAGGTGGAGGCAGGAGGATCTGAGGAAAAGGCAGATGGAGCCTAAGCCTGTGACTCTATAGAGAACAGATGGAGTTTGGATAGCTTAGTGATCCCTGAGCCAGGAGACTCCTTAGCTCTGTCCCCAAGGTATCTTGTTCTGTGTGACATCCTTCACCCATATCCATTGCTCCTTGGTTCTCACTTCTGTAGGTGATAACCAGTCACATCAGTACCCTGCCCCCCTTGGAACTTGCCCACATGATCTTCCTCTTAGCTTCATTTCCATTTCCTCTGTCCTTTAAGTGCTCCACACCCCACCACCCTCTGCTTAAAAAAATCTTTATTTTATGTGTATGGGTGTTTTGCCTGTGTATATATTTGTGTGCCACATGTATGCCTGGTACTTGCAGAAAAGGGCATTGGATCCCCTGGAACTGAAGTACAGATGGTTGTTAGCTACTACCTGGGTGCTAGGAATTGAACCTGGGTCCATGGAAGAGCAGCCAGTATCTTAACCACTGAGCCAGCCCTCCAGACCCCACCTCCTTCTGATGGAATCATTCCTTTATACCCTGAGTCAAATCTGCTTAAAACCATTAGTGGCCCAAGCAAACAGGCTTGTTGGTGTCCCAGGAGTGTTCAGGATTGTCTGTCTGGTGTACACCAGCTTGTTGGTGTCCTAGGAGTGTTTAGGATTGATTGTCCATCTGGTGTACACTCATCTTTTCTCCTTAGCCCCCAAACCACTCCCAGGCCTTGACACATTTCCTGAGTTGTTCTCTGCCACAGCTTACCTGCAGCTCACTGCTTCCTTGATTCATGGCCAAAATGTGTGTGTGTGTGTGTGTGTCCTTCCTCTATGTACCCCACACTGTAACTCCTTGTCTCACTTCTCTCTCCTCTCCTCTCTGGTTCCTGTGGATCCACTAGCCCAAATGGAATCTCCCTGGGCACACAGCACATTGTCTGCACTCCACAACTGTGATGAATAAACAGTGCAATCAAGTGGATCAATGAACTCAAACTGTGGGTGGTTTTTACTTTTGTTTTGTTTTTGGTTGTTGTTTGCATTCACTTCTTTAAATCCTAACTTTGGCAAACAAGTGCGTTTTTATAGAAAACCCAATTGCCTGGAGTCTTTTATCTCAAACTTATGAGTGGATTTTTTGCTCAGTTTCATTGACTTCACACTCATTGTGTATAACGCTGTGATAGTCTGGCTGGGTTTCTAATAATACAGTTTGGGTTGCTTTCATGTGGAGCAAATCTGAAGGGACTTTGTAGAATGTAAATACTACCATTTAAGCAATTAGAACAAATTGACAATCATATATTACAAACAGTAAACACATGCATAGCAAAAGAAATTAGTCACAATTTTCAAAAAATTTATTTATTTATTTATTTATTTATTTATTTATTTATTTATTTATTTATTTATTTTTTGGTTTTTCAAGACAGGGTTTCTCTGTGTAGCTTTGCGCCTTTCCTGGAGCTCACTTGGTAGCCCAGGCTAGCCTCGAACTCACAGAGATCCGCCTGCCTCTGCCTCCCGAGTGCTGGGATTAAAGGCGTGCGCCACCAACGCCCGGCTATAAAAATTTATTTTTAAAAATAAAGTTTATTACTAAAAAAAAAAAAACCCTTGTAAATAAATAAAAACACCACACCAAAATTAACCAGATTAATCACAATTGATAATAAAATCTATTTGTTCTGGAACGCTCCTGTGTGTCTCCTTTCAGTGGCATTTCTAGTCCCCCGCCATTCAGGCCTCTGACATCTGAAAGCAGTCATTTACCCTCCAGCTGGATTTCCCTTTGCCCTGCCTTTTCAGGGTCGTCTACTGTCCCTCCAGTTGACACCTGTCGTTGGTTCCAGGACTCCTCTAAAGCAATCACAGGCGTCTGTAAAAGCGGAGACTCAAGGCTTTTTTTAGCACCAGCTAATTTAAGGAGTAAAATTAACTGTGTCAGCTGCAAGGAGAAAAGCTGTGGCAGGACCAACGTTAGAGTTAAGATTCTGACATTTGGAACCGTCTGGTGGAGGTGTGCCGGAGCCACTAGTGAACCGTGCCGGAGCCACTAGTGAACTGTGCCGGAGCCGTTAGTGAACTGTGCCACTTTCTGGCGATTATAAGAATGAACTGGTTCCCTTAATACTGGCTAACTGGATATTACCAATTGATTCTCATCCTCTCTCTCCCCACCCCGTGTGTGTGTGTGTGTGTGTGTGTGTGTGTGTGTAGACAGCCTTGATTGTCATTCTTCGGGCTCTGTTCACCTTGTGACTTAGGACAAGGTGTCTCACTGGCCTGTGGCTTGTCTGATTAGGCTCAGCTGGCCGGCCACTGAGCCCCAGGGATCTTCCTGTCTCACTCAGTCTGAGGCACTGAGGTCACAAGTGTGCGCCACCACATCTGACTTTCTACATGGGTTCTGAGGGTCAAACTCGGGTGAACTGGCTGTTGCCTAACCCCTCAGTAGACTTCGTTTTAATTGAGACTTGGATTTCAGCAGTTATCTGAAAGGCATGCCCCCTCTTGTCCCACCTTGAGCATATGGAAGGCTCCAGTAGGAGCCCAGCGGGCCGGGAGCGCCACGCTTCGGCTAGCAGGTGTCTTGTGCTTTCCCCTTGGGTCTTCATTCAGAGTAAAGAACCCACCCAGTCCCAGCTGTCACTCCCAAGACCTGGAGAGTGTGGAGCTCCAAGCTGCAGCACAGGACAGTGCATGCTGTGGGGTGAGAGCCCAGCTTTGTATTTGAAGAAGTCAAGAGAGCAATGGGCAGCCAGACACAGGCTCAGAACACTGTGGCTGGATTAGTAATGGCCATGGGTGTTTGGTGTAAAGGTCACAATCCAACTTCCTATTTAAAATGTAAAGAAATACATAACTATCTTGAAACAATTTTTATCCAAGAAGATTAAAAGAGGTTTAATCTTAAGAAAGAATTTCTGGAAAATTCTTTCCAATGTTTTTTGACATTGCTGAAAAAAAAGAAAGAACTGCTAAGATGGACTTCTCTAAATAATTATGCTTATCTCTGTCATTATGGTTTTTTGTGAATATTGAGGACTTTTATGTGCACTTGAGAGGATTTGTCTTTATATACTTTTACAAAAGGATCATTTTTTGACTTGATTAAACAGGAAAGCTACACAAATGCTGTAATCTGTAGCTGAGTTTTTTTGGGAGGAAAAATTGATTTTCCTGTAATTTAGCTTAGTTTGGAATTGTCCTCAGGAGAAAATGAGGACAGAGAGAAAGTCAGAGAGAAGGCTAGAGTAAGCCGTTTGTGTGATTTAATGTCAAAAAAAGACTTGAAATTAGGAGGAGGCTGTGGCCGTCTTCTACCTCCTGATGGTAGAACACCATTCTGGAAAGTGCCTCATAGACAGATTACAAGATGGGTGTTTCCTGGAAGCGCCTAAGAAAACAACAGTTCACTGAGATGCTGGTGGAGTCACCCACAAAACCCCATAGAGAGGCGAGGTAACAAATGGAAGGTGAAATCCTACAGAATCGCAGCCCTCCCACCTGACAGTATTAAGTCTTGAGTTGCCGTGGTATTCTAGTTGTTTTTTAAGTCTGGAAATATCTTTGGTACCAAGCCTTCTCATTTTGTCAGCCAGACCCCTGCTGTTCTTCAGGACATCTGCTCTTACTTTGAGGGGAACAGATTTAAAAGCTTTGCCTCTCCTAAGTAGCTACATTTTTACCTGGAAATTCCTGTAGCCTGTAGTATGGCTAGTTAGTGTTGCAGTTTGAATACACAGTATCTCCCATAGGCTCCTGTACTGGGTACTTGGTTGCCAGTTGATGGAGTTTGGGGGAAGTGATTGGATCCTGATGGCTCTGACATAATCGATGTGCTAATCTCATGATGAGTTCATAGTATGATAGCATTACTCGGGGATCGAAAACAAGAAGGTGGGGCCTAGCTTGAAGCTGGCCTTTGGAAGTGGGCTTTTGCATTTTGTACCTTGTTCCTCCCACTGTGATACTCTACTTTACCGTAAGCTCAGAGCAGAGCCAAGGATTGTGAAAGGAAACCTCTATAACTGAGCTGAAATACTTCAACCTCCAAGGTTATTGACATCGGGCATTTTATCACAGTGACTCAGAGTCTGACAAACAGTATGCTTAGGCGGTGAAGAACGGTGAGGTAGCTTATATGTTGGACATACCACCCCACATTTGTGTTCTCGCTGACTACATTTAAGTCTGCACTTAACACAGCATCTCCAGTTTGGGAAGGAGTTCCCAAAGATAGGTGGTGTGTCCTTTAGACTGTACTGTTCAATAGGGCAGCCCACGAGCTGCGTGTGATGGCTTACACTTCAATGAGATGTGATTACAATGTTAGTATGGGAGATGGCTCTCATGTTTCAGGTTTCCACAGCCACTTCTATGTAGTTTATACCATGTTGGACTTGTAAATGTATCTAAATATTACCATCATTGGAGTCATGTAGACATTACATGGTGACATGCTTGTAATCCCAGTGCTGGTAGGAAGACACAGGTGGATCTATGGGGTTCACTGGTCAACCTGCTTACTTGACTTGGCAAGTTCCATGTCAGTGAAAGACCTCATTTCAGAAAATAAGGTGGATGGCACCTATGGAATGACCCCAGGGTTTGTCCTCTGGCATGCGCGTGTGTGTGTGTGTGTGTGTGTGTGTGTGTGTGTGTGTGTGTGTGTGTACATGCACACCTTTGGACATGTGTGTACAAGTACACATGGGATATCTGAATCTGAGGAGCTAGATGGTTGTACTGACTATAGCAGGCACATGGATCATTGAGGAAATAGCTATAAATTCATGGCGTTAGTTGACTTCACAGATAGCACTAGGGAATGCTAAACTTCCGGAATAACCAATTCCAGTTATTTATTTAAACTGCCGACTCCTTCTCTTCCCCAGTATCATTTCTTGGTTATATTGCAGGTGAAGCCTGTTTCATTACCTGGTGAACTGAGAGTTAATTTTGAATATTTGGAGGCTCCGAGTATGCCTCAGGGTGATGGAGCAAACTTGAGATGGAAGTGAGGCACAGAGGTCTCTCTTTCAGTACCAGCTGCTAGCTGATAACGCTCACTGAGCAAACACTCCATCTCACTGTGGCTCCCAGCTCTTCCAGTCGGCCAGAAGGGAAATGTCACACTGTGGACAGAGATCTTGGAGTCCTGGAAGCCACACAGGTTCTTTTTACTCATGATCTGCCTCTTGACCTGACTTCAGAATGAAAGGCTTGGGAAGCTGCGTTCCTGTTGCTGGGCTTTTCAAAAGGAATCAATATTGCTGTCTCAGTGTCTGAAGCATAGCGTTAATGCTTTCTGTCTTGTTTTTCATTTGGTAAAGTCGGTGATCCAGATTGCAACAATACACGTGTCCTTATTGAATTCAGGATTTTTTAAAATTTTGAAGGCTGATATAAAATAGTATACATATTTTTGCTTTTTTCTAAATTTGTTGTCACGTGAAAGAGCCCTCCCTTCCACACATCTGTAGACCAGCCACCATCCTTGTCGTGAATTGGACCAGGCAGGTGTGGTGGCCACCAGTAACCTTAGCACTCACATCCCCAAAATGGGATCTTTGTGGCAAACTGGATGGCTAGGCCAGCTGGAATTGGTAAACTCTGGCTTCAGGGAGACACCCTGCCTCAGTGAAGTGGGGCCTTCACGTGTGCACACATGCCACTACACAGATGTGAGCACATACATGCACACAACCAATACACATACGTAAAAACAAGTAAAAAAAAAAAAAAAGAATCGGTATAAAAGGAATTTTGGTTTTCTGTCCTGGATAGCAGCCACTTTCCATAGCCACTTCTGTAGTGGTATTTGCTCTGCCCATGACTTTGGGTTATATGGCCAAAAGGAGGAGGTGCTTAAAAGAGGAGAGAGGGGTCATGTGTTTCCAATGCCTAGCCTTTTGAGAGGTCACATACAAGAAGTACCACCTCCTTTGGAACCTTATAGCCCAAGGTCATGGGAGAAGCAAATACCATTACACACTTCCCTTTTTTGCTGTCTCCGCTACTCAGTTTATTTCATTCAGAAGTCTTGGTATTTTCATCTCCAAACCTCAAGAGATACGGAGGATAGTTGAGTGACATCACTCGCAGACAGAGAGGTGGGTGCACATGACACATTCCAACGTGCCTGCCATCCTCCCTCTAATCTGCTTCCTCCTTGTCACAGAAATTCAAAACCCAAGTGGGTTCCACTTGTCCTGAGAGAGTCAGCCGCTCTCCAGAGAGCTGGGTGACTTCGTTGTGTGTCTTCAGACTCAGTTGCCCTGAAATGCACTAGTCAGCTTTCCCACTGTGGCCCTTCTTCATGGAGACCTTCTCGTTCATACTTCGGCTGTAGATGTTTGTCAAGGTTGACAAGTGGTTTCTTTCCTGTGGCAGTTCATGGTAGTAACTGAGCTTGACCTAAGCCATCATCAGACACAGGACAAGCCTGGTCTTCATGATAATATAGATTGAAGTCAGGCTCCCCACCATTCTGTATCTTCACCTGAGTTTTTGAGGTCCCTGGGTGATGTCAATACTGACTCGTGTAGACCAGACAGGCCCTTTGCTGGTTCATGAATCTTTAGATGAACATGTGGACAGCTGAATCTACTTGGCTTTCCTGTCTGTCTCTAATACTCTTACTCTTGAGTTGTTTCCTCTATACACTCTCCATCCCAGAACCCTGGCGGCTCTTCCCCTGCTTTCTCGTCCTTATCACCAGGCAGCCACCTAGACCTATGGTCCTGTCTCCTGCTGGGCTGTGCCCTTCTCCCTTAGAGCAGTCTCCCTGTTGCCCATGGCCAGCTTGTCTATCTGCCTCCCTTATCTATGTCACCCCTTACCTAGGAGAAGACCTCTTGGTGGGTTGGCTGATTACTCAGTGTTTGCTTAGTATCTTCCCTGACTTGGCTGCCTCACTTAATACTAGGAAGGAATATGTTGGTGAAGAAAAGCTCAAAGAGGACAAAATTATGGAGGTTAAGATCTTTTGGAGCCAGAGGAAGAATGGCATTCAGTTATGCACGCGTGATGTTATATACCCATTCATGCATATATCTACATTGCCATTTTCCTTCACCCTTGGAACAAAATGCAAATAGCTCACCATGCCCACCAGGCCTTTAAACTGGCGGAGGCTTTTGAGACACTTTTTGGTCACTTCACTTTGATTTCACCAGTATTGACCTAAAAGCTAGCACTTCCAGAGAGCCTTTCTATTCCTAAGTGACTATTTCCATGTCCTTCAGTGGCTATTTTCCATGTCCCTCAGTGACTATTTCCTCTGTCCCTCAGTGGCAATTTCTCATGTCTACCAGTGGCTATTTCCTGTATCCTTCAATGGCTAATTCCCATGTCCACCAGTGGCTATTTCCTGTATCCTTCAATGGCTATTTCCCATGTCCACCAGTGGCCATTTCCTGTGTCCCTCGGTGCCTTTTTCCTGTGTCTCATAGTGGCTATTTCTGATATCTATTAGTGGCTATTTCCCATGTTCCTCAGTGATTATTTCTTGTGTCCCTCAGTGTCTATTTCCCATGTC
>CABHPR010153179.1:10287-21704 GCA_902168415.1 Peromyscus melanophrys
TTTTTTTAATAGATGACAATATCACTGAATGTAGTCTATCAGTTCTATGCACATCAGATCAAAACCCCAGTGGCATTTTGCACAGAAATAGAAAAGTCCATTCTAGCTGTCCTGGAACTCACTATATAGATCAGGCTGGCCTCAAACTCCCAGAGATCCACCTGTCTCTGATCCCAAGAGCTGGGGTTAGAGGCAAGTACCATACCTGTCTTTAAAAGTATCTTGAAAAAGAAAAAGGAATAAAATTGCAGGACATCCTGCATGATTTCATAATTTTAGTACAAAGCTGCAACAATCAAAATAGTCTACTGCTGACATAAAGGCAGACATATAGATCAGTGAAATAGAATCAGAAAGCCCAGAATTGCTCATGCACCCTGGCCATGATTAAATTAAAGATTAGTCAATATGATCAATATGAGTGTTTATGGGGCACAGTTTTGCATATATATTATAATGTGTGTCAGATCTGAGCAGTAGGCATATCCACCATTTCATCTGTCACTGTTTATGTTTGTTACAAACATTCATTTCTGCTGGCTCTTTTGAATTTCTTGGTGTGAAACAGAGTTGTTCTATTGAGTTACAGAACTTGGAAGGCATTCTTGCTGTCCATCTGACCCTCTGTGACCAGATGAGTTTTGATCAGGCTGTTAAGATTGTTCAAGGGTGGAGGAATAATCAGTTAAACAAGGGATGTCGGGAAAATAGGATATCCAGGTAAAAGAATGAAGTTAAGCCTTCACCTAACAACATATAAAAATCAACTTTAAATGGATCAAAGACCTAAAATGGATCAGAGCTGAAGGTCATCAGACTTTTAGGAGACAAGATGAAAGCATCTTGAAATTGGATTTCGAATGGATTCCCAGAGGCATCATATGTGCCTTTTGGCTGCTTATATGTCTCTGCAGAACATGCATGTTTGGTACCTGAGGAGGACAGAAGAGGGTGTTGAATTCCTTGGAACTTAGTTACAGACATTACTAAGCTGCCATGTGGGTGCTGGGAATTGAAGCCCTGTCCTTTGGAAGAGCAGCTAGGGCTCTTAAATATTGAGCTATCTCTCAAGTTCCATAAACCATATATAGATATAGATATAGATATAGATATAGATATAGATATAGATATAGATATAGATATAGATATAGATATAGATACACACACACACACACACACACACACACACACACATACTACTACACACCACAAAAAACAGTCATCAGAAAAAAAGTCTTGGGCAAGGAGGTCATGCTGCAAATGTCAACATGAGGACAAGAAATTAAGTATATGGACCACCAAGATGGCTCAGTTGGGAAGAGTGCCTATTGTACTCTGTCTCAGGACCTATCCCCAACGGCTACACAGAAATAAATGCACAAACAAACGTGGGTCTGTGAAATGGCTTAGCAGATAAAGGGCTTGCTCACCCACCTGAGTTCAATCACCTGTCCCTGGATAACTGGCTCCTAAAAATAGTCCCCTTAACCTCAACACATGGCTGTGAGACATGCACACAAATAAATATGCAAACATAGTAAGAAACTTAATACAGGTCCTTTCTATCTATGGATTTGATATTTATGAATTGAACCTTGGAAACAAACTACGTGGAAAAGTATCTCTACAGTGATAAATGTGTTGTTTCCTCCTGTCATGGTCCTGTACTCAACACAATAAGACTATTGTCAACTCAGCCCCAGTTAAAAAAAAGACTAGTGTTTATATAGTATGCATATTAGGTATTGGAAATAATCTAAAGAAGATTTAAATGTGTAGGAGGAGGTATAGAGTAACATGAATATTTTACTGTGTGTCTGATTCAGACCCTAAACTCTTAATCACTTTGCATTTCTATTTATTTGCTATATTGACATCTATTGTTGTTATTATTGAGAGGGTCTCACAATGTAATCTGGGTTGGCCTTGTACTTCTTTTTTTTTAATTATGAGATTTTCTATTCATTTTACATACCAACCACAGATTCCCCTTTCCTCCCGCCTCCTGCCCCCAGCCTTCCTTCCCAAACAATCCCCCCATTTCCACCTCCTCAGAAGCAATGTCACCCATGGGGAATCAGCAGAACCTGATACATTCAGTTGAGTGGCCTTGTACTTTTATGCCTCCTGCTTCATGCTCTCTCTCTTTTGAGACAGAGTCTCACTATGTAGCTCTGGCTAACCTGAAACTGGCTACAAAAACCAGGGTGGTTGGGAACTCATAGAGATCCAACTGTCTCTGCCTCTGGTGTGCTGGGGTTAAAGGCATGAAGCACTGTGCTCAGCTTGCTTGGTGTGTTATCATGAGATTAACATGCATCCATCACCAAGCTGGCTGTATTTGTATTTTGAACCATGTTTTTCTCCTTGTGACTTTGACCCATTCTGTACTCTTTTGATAAAGAAACTACCCCCACCCCCAACACTATGGAGTAAGTAGGGAAGAGAGGTCACTCACGTTTTATGTCCAGCTGGATGGGGTCACTCCTCTTGGAATTGATTTCACTGGATACTTTACACTGATAGTCCCCGGAATCCTCACTCCTCACAGACTCTATTTGGAGGGTGCTGTTGTTCTGGGTCAGCCTTACTCTGTCTGTGAGCTTCACACTCTGGCCTTTGAAAAGCCAATCGATGGAGATATCCGTGTCGTTTGTCGAGCAGGTCAGGAACACAGAGATCATATCTTTGACTGTGGTGTTGGTGACTTGGATGAAGGGTTTAGTCACTGGATCTGTGGATAAATAGTGGAGGGGAACAGCTGAGAGTCCTTCACCCTCAGAGATCTCATCCAACTCACAGGGCCCATAGAATGAAGTGGCCCTCTGCAAGATCACATGTTTGGGTTCAAGATATGTTCTGCAAGGAGAGAGCTGAATCTTACTCCTAACAAGTACACCCACAGTGACACTGATTCAGGGTGTTTGTGTAGATTCCAAACTGGGAGCCTCTTCACACCACATGTCCAGAAATCTCACGGTGGAGGTAATGTATTTCCCATTGATCTTTGTGGGAATTCTTGCTCACACTTTTGGTAAGTGTGAACAGTCAGGTCTCTCTTTTATGAAATAGCCTTCTGTTTGTTTTTTATTAAATAATTTGTCATGGGGTTAAGATGGCCCATGTAATCTTAAAGGTGTTAAAGGTTAGACTTAGGATTGGGAGAAATCCCTGACTGAAGAATTTCTGTTTGTAGAAAAAATGTATTTCCTGCCCCATGGATATGGATTAAATACTACAGATAAGAAGTGAATAATCACAGTGCTGATCAAAGCCTGCCACTCTAATCCTCAGTACTGATTTTTTTTGAGACAGGGTCTCACTGTACAGTCCTAGCTTGCTTGGAACTTGCTATGTAGACCAGGCTGGCCTCAAACTCACACTATCTACCCTCCTCTCCCTCCTCAGTGCTGGAATCAAAAGCGTGTGCCACCACACTCAGCTGACATTTGTTTTTTTGGACCTTGAGAAGAGTAAGCAAAATAGCATCATCAACTATCAGTGACATGGTTCACCCTGACTCAGAACAGGGCTCCCAGGCACCTTCTCCACCCACTCTTCACATTCCATGGAGTCAGACCTGAGTCAGCCCTCTGACCCATGAGACAGGAGCAGACCTGGGAGCAGAGGTCTAGTCTCAGTCTGTGGGAGATTTTCTCCTCACCACATTTGGAGAAAAGGAATGTGAGCACAGTTGAAATCACTGGGTGCTCCTTCTACATCGTGGAGGTCATAAAATGAAAATGGAGGGGACAGGGAAGCTTGTGTTAGGCACAGAAAGAAATCTTGATCTTGAGGCTCTCCTAACCCTGGAAAGTCCCTCACACAACCAAAGACTTTCCAAGACTGGGAGAACCTCCTCCTCACATTGCAAGCTCCATCCCTCTCAGCCAGAAACCAGAAAACCAGGAGGCCATTAGACATAGGGATGGAGCAGGAGGCTTGAGGGAAGACTGAGTTTTGCTTGATCCTATAGACACGGGCTGGAAATTCAATGGTTCTGCACCTTCCCAGAAAGCCAAAAGACTCCACTCCAAACCTGGTGCTGATATTTCAGAGACCCACTTACTAAGGATTGTAATGTTCTTGACTGTGGTCTGATTCACTCCAGGGAAAAAGTTATAGATGAAGCAGGAAAAGGATCTGTTATTATTAGTATTGATGTTGGGGATAAGAGCTCTTGGGAGAATGACTGGAGCTCTGCATTGATAAACCAAGAGTACTGTGCAGGTGGGTTAGCATCTGTGTGGCAGGAGAGGCTGAGGTTTGTCTTTGAATGGAAATGAATATTTGAGTGGGATATGATCGGGACATCTGGACAATCTGGAGCAAACAGAATGAAGCCACACATGATATCAGCAGAGGGAAAGGGAAATCCTGGTCTGTAGACGGCCATAGTATCTCTTTGAGCTGTGTTTTAACTTTAATTAAGCAGATTTCCACCAGAGTTAGAGTGCAGATTAGTGGAAGAGTACTCATTCAGCATGCACAAGCCCTGATCTATCTCAAGCACAACACACAAACATACCCTCTGCATACTCATATGTGCACTGAGCCTGAGTCTTACATGTCCCCTGTCTCCATCACCATGAGCCTCTCTAGGCAGAAGTCCCTGCAGCCCATTCAAGCTCAAAGCTGGGCCTGTCTACATGTGCTTGGGCTGGGCCAGGATGCCCTGGCAGCCTAGGTATCTGTATGGTAGGTCTGTGTCATGAATCCAAGGGGACCAGGACTGAGTATGGTAGCTCTAACCCTCTGTATTTAGGTAGTTGGGGCCAGGATGAAACAGAAAATACTTACAGGTAACATTCAGAGTGAATGGGTCACATGGGAGACACTCACTGGGTTCCAGATTGACATTCATAGGGTCCTGTGTCAGTCCTCACAACACTGAGTAAAGTGAGAGTCCTGTTGTCCTCAGACAGCTTCAGCCTGTCCTCTTCTGAGAGGCTTTGGTCATTTTTCCTCCAAGGTAGATTATGTCTGAGTCATAGGCTCACACATTAATACTACTGAGTCTTCAACCTCCATGGGATTGGAATTGTTGGTTGTGATTTTGGCCTTGGGTATCCTTGCTGTGCTATCCACAGTGAGAAGATTGCCCTGTGTAGTACCTCTGATTCTTGCAAGGGTGTCTTTCAACCGAATATAGATTCTTATCTCTCCACCAACCCAGATCCTTAGAGAATCAGTCGGGAAGCAAATTACAGGCAGATGGAGTGGCTGAGTGCTCAGAGATAATGGGGCCTCCTGTGCTGTATATGGGAGAAGCAAGGACTTTCTCATGAGTGAACTGAGCTGGAGTGTTTGGTGATGGTGAGACTCAAGACTTGGAATCAGAGACCTCATTTTATCTCCTGATCCTCACTGACCCATTGCCTGCTTTGAGACACAAGGTTTGAGTCCCTCCAGCTGCACTGGCCTCCACTACTCAGTGTAGACCAGTGCCCTCCAAGCGTTTGCTGTTCAGGGCTGTCCTACCGATAGGTTATGATTAGTCTTCCCATTGAGCTTCCCTGAGAAACCTGACAGCCTGTCAGAGATCTCATGCAGCTCAGGATCTGGCTGACATTTAGATCTGGCTGGGCCACAGGTGGGCTATTCTTGCCAGGTGTTTGAAGTTGATTGACATGAATCTGGGAGCCCCAAAAGAATCCTGAGTCTATGAAATGATCAGAAGAGTGAAGGCCACCTAGTAAGGCTCCATGATGGGGTCCTGGAGATGTAGTTTTGGACAGATAGCTTGTGCCTCTGATGGCCCTTGTGACCCTGACTCAGTGACTGTGTTTCCTGTCTCAGTTTCCCTATAATAGGACACATGGTAAATGATCATTGCTAGGCCTGCAAGTTAACCTTAAATGTGAACAACAACCTGACCTTCCACCAAGCAGTGTCTATTAGTATTTGCCTGCAGGAAATAATCCCTGGACTGGGTATGGAGAGATGGCTCAGGGGTTGGCTCAGGGGTTAAGAGAACTTGCTGCTCTTGTAGAGGTCCTGAGTTCAATTTCCAGCAACCACATGGTGGCTTACAACCATCTATAATGAAATATGTTGCCTTTTTCTGGTGTGCAGGCACAACACTGTATAATTAATAAATAAATAAATAAATAAATAAATAAATAAATAAATAAATAAATAAATAAATAATTAAATAAGAAGGCTAAACTGGCTGTGGGAAGGAAACACCAAGGAGCTGTCAATAACAAGGTGTAAATTTCACATTGGAAAGAGGAGCAGGTTAGAAATAACCCACAGAAGATTGTAGTCAATGGCAGTGTATTTCAGAGTAGCCAAGACAAATTTCCAATGTCTCACCATAATGAGTGGGAGATAAATGGGGTAGTGGATGTGAAATAGTTGACTTAACCATTATGTCTTGTATACAGACGTCAAAGATCTCACTCTATTTCTCCAGACTAGGTACAGTTGGGACCCCAGATAAAGCACTATTAACAAGTAAAAGACCATGGATCAACAAAGTGGAAAGATCACTTTCAACTGCCAAAAAATGTTACATATTGTACATCTGAAAGTGGGCCAAAATATATAAAGAACTCTCACAGTTCAACATAGTAACAATAAAAACCACAAACAGCTCAATCCAAAAAGAAGAAAAAGACCTGCAGTGTTTGGTGATGGTCAGACTCAAGACTTGGAATCAGAGACCTCATTTTATCTGCTGGTCCTCACTGACCCATTGCCTGTTTTGAGACACAAGGTTCGAGTCCCTTTTAAAGAAAGAGGAACAGATGACTAATAAAGACAGGCTGCTTAGTTTTTGTCTATTTGACAGACAAAATTCACATGGGAAGAGAAAATCTCATTTGAGGTATCACCTCCATCACAATGGCCGGCAAGGCATTTTCTTAGTTACTATTTGATGGAGGAGGACCCGGTGTTATCCCTTTGCAGATAGCCCCTTTCTTATGGGCTCTATAAGAAAAGCAGCTGAGTGAGTTGTGGGAGGAAGCCAGGATGCTTTCCCCATGGTTCTTGCCTGCACTTCCCTCAATGACACACCCTGACCAAGACATTTAAGCCAAATAAACCCCTAACTGCCAAGTTGGTTTGTGTTGTGGCATTTCATCACAGTAACTGGAAGGCTAAAAGAACAACACATACAGTAATGCTATGGGAGCCAGGTGGCGGTGGCATATGCCTTTAATCCCAGCACTTGGGAGGCAGAGGCAGGAGGATTTCTGTGAGTTTGAGGCCATCTGGGTCTACAGAGAGAGATCCAGGAAAGGCACCAAAAGCTACACAGAGAAAACCTGTCTTAAAAAACCAACCCCCCCCAAAAAAAATTCTATATAGTCATGCGTAGTGGCACATGCCTTTAATCCCAGCACTCAAGATGCAGAGGCAGGTGGATCTCTGTGAGTTCCACACCAGACTTGTCTAGGGTATCAAAGTTTATCCAAGGGGCCACTGTTCACTGCTGACCCCACTACGTGGAATCTGATGCTCCTATCTGAGTTAAACAATGGACTTTGAATGCTGGGAGAATTGTAGCTGCTACTTGTCTGATGGAGGAGAAGCTTAAAAATAGGGCATACAAAGTCTCCCACCAGCCCTTGTGCCACCCCAAAATTTGTTGGTTAGAAAAAGTCAGGCTTACAGGCTGTTACAAGACCTTAAAAAATTAAATGAACTTTTTTGGAACCAAGGGGAGCTTCACAATCTAGCTTGCCATATCCACAGCCACCCCTAGAATTCAAAATGTAATTGTCATAGACTTACAAGATTGCTTCTTCACCCTACATTCTCACCCTAAAGATTGTCGGCATTTCACTTTAAGCTTGCCTTCTAACCTGACACAATGGAAGTCAAAAGCTGACATGCAGAGCAGGAAATATGAGTTCTGTTTATCCAGAACTCATTGATTGAGCTGAGTTCCTCATCATATATTCAGATTAACTATCAGAACTGTCAATTATAGTTTCCTCACAGTCCCCCAACCCAATAATAATATATATGTTGCATATATATGTATATATATGTACATATACATTGCAATACATTTATTACACAGGTGATATTATATTTATATCAAAGTATAAAACCTATGAGTTTTATGTTATTGTCTTCTGGGTTCAGGAAATTAAATATTCCAGACCAATTAAACCCTTAAAATATGGGGAAAGAAAATAATAGGCAGGCTTCCTGCAGACAGGTCAAATTACCACAATCCCCCACCAGACCCTGTAACCCAACAGTCTCACCTCCCTTAAATCCTACACACCCTCCAAGACTGCAACTGTTCACTGAGACAGAGCCTACCAGCACCCGATTGGATGAAGAGGTGAGCCTTTATCCTCATACCCGAACACACCAGCCCCTAGGCTTTGACTCAGGGGCACAACCCTCAGCCCCAACACCACCACCCATTGCAGTCCCAGTTTCAGGCCAGGCGGCAGGCAGGTCCCCTGCAGACAGGTCAGACTACCACTATCCCCAACCAGACCCTGTAACCCACAAGCCCCACCTCTCTCGACCCACCCACATGCCAAGATTGCAGCTACTCCCTGAGACAGATCCCACAAGCACCAATTGGACTAAGAGCTGCTACCTGAGACAAAGAGTCCCTCAGCACTGATTGGACCAAGAGCTCCCACAGGACAAGAGTATCGACCAGATCAAGAGAGACTCCCTCAGACACAGACACCATTTGCACTAAGTGGAGAAAAAGATGGGTAGAAACCAGTGCAAAAACACAGTCAACAACATAAAAACCAATATGGCTCTATCAGAACCTATATCAGCAAGACCTGAAAATCCCAACACAGAAGAAACTGACCTTAAAAATGACCTTAAGAAGATGATAGAGATCTTTAAAGAGGAAATGAAATTCTCTTAAAGAATTCGAGGAAAAGTCAAACAAAAAATTGGAAGAAATCAGTAAATCCCTTAAAGAAAGCCAAGAGAAAGCAATTAAACAAGTGAGGGAAACAGTTCAAGATTTGAAAACTGAAATTGAGACAGTAAAGAAGACACAAACTGAGGGAATGCTGGAAGTAGAAAATATAAGTAAATGAACAGGAACTACAGATGCAAGCATAACAAACAGAATGCATGACATAAAAGAGCAGATCTTTGGCGTTGAAGATACAATAGAGGAAATAGATTCATTGGTCAAAGAAAACACTAAAGTCAACAAAGTCATGACCCAAAATGTCCATGAAATGTGGGACACCAAGAAAAGACCAAACCTAAGAATAATAGGGATAGAAGAAGGAGAAGAATACCAACTCAAAGGCACAGAAAATATATTCAACAAAATCATAGAAAAAAACTTTCCCAACCTAAAGAAGGAAATGCCTATAAAGATACAAGAAGCTTCCAGAACACCAAATAGACTGGATCCAAAAAAAGTCCCCTTGCCACATAATAATCAAACATCTAGACATACAGAATAAAGAAAAAAATTAAGAGCTGCAAAGGAAAAAGGCCAAGTAACATATAAAGGCAGACCCATAAGAATAACACCTGACTTCTCAATGGAGACTCTCAAAGCCAAAAGGTCCTGGACAGACTTTATGCAGACACTAAGAGACCATGGATGGCAACCTAGACTATTATACCCAGCAAAACTCTCAATCAACATAGGCAGAGAAAACAAAATATTCCATGATAAAACCAGATTTAAACAATATCTCTCCACAAATCCAACCCTACAGAAAGCACTAGAAGGAAAAATCCAACCTAAGGAAGTTAGATACACCCATGAAAACACAGGCAATAGATACCACACCAACAAATACCAAAGAAGGGAAATTTACAATACTACAATCAAAAAATAACAGGAATTAACAATCACTGGTCATTAATATCCATTAATATGAATGGTCTCAATCAACCTATAAAAAGACACAGGCTAACAGAATGGATATGAAAACAAGATACATCCTTCTGCTGCATACAACAAACACACCTCAACTTCAAAGACAGACACTACCTCAGAATAAAAGGCTAGGAAAAGAATTTCCAATAAAATGGACTTAAGAAGCAAGCTGGTGTAGCTATCCTAATATCTAATAAAATAGACTTCAAACTAGAATCAATCGAAAGAGATCGGGAAGGACATTACATATTTATCGCAGGGAAAATCCGACAAGATGAAATCTCGATCCTGAATGTTTATGCCCCAAATACAAGAGTGCCCATATTTGTGAAAGAAAGATTACTAAAACATAAATCGCACATCAAACCCCATACACTAGTAGTGGGAGACTTCAACACCCCACTCTCAGCAACGGACAGGTCTGCCAGACAGAAACTTAACAGAGAAATAAGGGAACTAACAGAAATTATGACTTAAATGGACTTAATAGGTATCTACAGAATATTCCACCCTAACCCAAAAGAATATACCTTCTTCTCAGCACCCCATGGAACCTTCTTGAAAATCGACCACATGTTTGATCACAAAGCAAAACTCAAAAGATACAAAAAAAACTGAAATAACCTCCTGTATATTATCAGACCACCACAGCTTAAAGTTAGATTTCAACAACAACAAAAATTACAGAAAGCCTACAATCTCATGGAAACTGAATAATGCCCAATTGGATCACCAAATGGTCAAGGAAGAAATAAAGAATGAAATTAAAGATTTCCTAGAATTCAATGAAAATGAATGTACAACATACCCAAACTAATGGGACACTATGAAAACAGTGCTAAGAGAAAAATTCATAGCACTAAATGCCCACAAAAAGAAGATAGAGAAATCTCACACTAGCGAATTAACAGCACACCTGAAAGCTCTAGAACAAAAAGAAACAAATTCACCCATGAGAAACAGACGCCAGCAAATAATCAAAATGAGTGCTGAAATCAATAAAATGGAAACAAAGACTACAATACAAAGAATCAATGAAACAAAGAATTTGTTCTTTGAGAAAATCAACAAGATAGACAAGCCCTTATCCAAACTGACCAAAAAGCAGAGAGAGAGAGAGAGAGAGAGAGAGAGAGAGAGAGAGAGAGAGAGAGAGAGAGAGAGAGAGAGAGAATCCAAATTAACAAAATCAGAAATGAAAAGGGAGACATAACAACAGACAATGAGAAAATCCAAAGAATCATCAGATCATACTTCAAAAACCTGTACTCCACAACATTGGAAAATCTGAAAGAAATGGATGATTTTCTGGAATGGTACCACATACCAAGTTAAATCAAGACGAGATAAACAATTTAAATAGACCAATAACCCCTAAGGATATAGAAACTGTCATTAAAAATCTCCCAACTAAAAACGCCCAGGACCAGATGGTTTCAGTACAGAATTCTACCAGATCTTCAAAGAAGAGATAATACCAATACTCTTTAAATTGTTCCACACAATAGAAACAGAAGGAATGTTATCAAACTCCTTCTATGAAGCTACAATTAACCCTGATTCCTAAACCAAA
>CABHPR010153181.1:0-31820 GCA_902168415.1 Peromyscus melanophrys
AGAGAGAGAGAGAGAGAGAGAGAGAGAGAGAGAGAGAGAGTGTGGAAGGAGCAGAAGTGGGGAAGAAGGTTAGGATGGCTATGGGTATGACAGAGACATCCCTCTGGGAAACAGACTTCGGTGAATCAGCTCAACTTTATTCCAGAGTATAATGAATATAGAGGATTGAGGAGGCTGGGGACAAACTCTGATTTGTATTAAGTGGCATGGTTCTATCACATGGATTCTTAGGTGGCAGTGGGTCTTATACTAGAGTGCCTAGCATGAGTCTTCTAGCAGGAATCTGTGCCTAGGGTCAAGCTAAAGATAAATTAGGCATCTGTCTTAGAGACAGCTTTTAGATAATGTCAGTCCTTCAGGCCCAGGGACATTCTCCATATAAGGGCAGGTAGAGGCAGGAAGGGAGTTTTCATGTTGCCAAGCTTTTGGAAAAAGCCATCAGGCCATGATGGGCTGCAACTCAACCAGCCAGCATGGCCTTCCAACTCTGTTTTTGCTAATGACTTTAAGTTGATTCATAAGTTATTAACTGAATCATTTATTTCAGGAAGCAGGTTGGAGACTTTCAATAATGACCATATTTTGTGGATAGGAAAAATGATTCTGAAATAGTAAATGGTTTTTATAGATCTCTGATGTTAATAGTTAATAGAAATATTCCCAAGATATGAGATGAGGTTTCTTGGATCTTAGATATGGTATTTTCTGTGGATGTATGTGAACAAAAGTATTCGACCTTAACAGATGGGAAACTTACCCTAATGTAATGAATTATACATAAAGCAATGTCATAGGCCACTTAAAACATTGAATTCATCTCTAACATTGTAGAGAATATTCAAAGACACTTTCAAAAGTTCAGTGTAAAATATTCGCTTAGGCTTTTTATAGTGTTAATAAAAGAGTAAGGATCTCTTCAATAAATGATTTTGGGAAAACTAGATATACATATATAGAATAATGCAGCCTGAAACATAGAAGCTGGATTTTCTTTTAAAAACATGTTTCGGTTTAGAGAAGAAGAAAGCCATGCTCCAACTCCAAAGCCACCTTTAATTTTTAATTGAACTGGTACTAGTAAAATACCATTTGCATAACATGTCTGTAGAGAACAGCAGAAACAAACATTTGGGAAGATTTATGAAATTTTATCCTGTTGGAAATGTGATACACCAATAGGCCAGTTTATTCCTTTACTTTGCACATTTTTTTTTCTAGATGATTTATCCTTTTTCTTCAGATGTCTCATTTGTCCAGTGGTTTTCAGATTCCTTAGCTGGATGCCTTCATTCTCCTGGAAAAAAAAAAAAACCTGCCCCAACCCTAACTTTTGTGAGTTTCTCTTTTGGCAAGTTATATCTGATCAAATGAAAAGTATTTGTTAGTATTATAAGTTAATTTTGATTGAATGGTCACACTGGTTGATGAACTATCACCTCTTCTAATCAAGAGGTCTCTCTTATTCAAATTTAATCTTTTAGTTGCTCTGGGGAGGAGTTTCCCCATGGTAATAGGGAATGATTGAACAAAATTTGATATGAAGGCCTTAGAGAGCCCCTCCAAGGCATTTCCCAAAGGCAAAGGGTTACCCTGTCTGTCCCTTGTTTATCTGCATTCATTGGTCCAATGCCAGCCTTTGCCGCACCTTCTGCATACTCCAGAAGGTAGAGGTCTTCTGTTTGGATTATTTCTAGGAAAAAAATTCTTTCTATGAATGACCTGTCTACAATCCCTTTTTAGGTGACCTTGTTTGCTACAATTAAAACCCCTGACATTTTGATTTTTCTTCAAGCCTCTTGAATCACCTCTCCTATCCAAGCATTATCATGGTTCTGAGATTCAATATCGACTGTATCTCAGATTCATTCCTCTGTGGCTGCTGATCTTGCCTTTAAAGGCCTAATTACCATTTTGCATTGTGAATTAGCATTTTCAAAAGCCAAGAATTCAAGTATTATTTGTCTTGTTTCTGAATTTGAGTTCATTTCATTTATAGCTGAAGTCAGTCTCTGTAAAAAAAAAAAATCAGTGAAGATGACTTTTGGGCTCTGTATAACTTTATAAATGATTCAGTTCTCTTTCTGACTTCTTCAGTTCTGTCCCAAGCATTCAAAGCTGCTGCATGGCATACAGTCAGGGTGTGGTCATCAAATAGAGACTGTCTTTGTACATCAGCATAATCACCCTCTTCAAGAATTTGGTCTTGGGAGATTTCAATACCTCTAGCCCTACTTCATCGTCCAATGGTCCTGACCTCATCTTTTCACCAATTCCTCCACTGTAATTGAGGACCAGGTTCCAATACTCTTGTATCCAAGTCTCTCCTGTCTTGAGGTACAATTCTGTTACTAGTTGACCATGAATTAATCATCTGCTTCACAAAAGATGAATGCATGCCGTATGAGACTATTGCTTCCTTAAATCCCCTTAAGTCTAACATTTCCACCTGAATCTGGTCAGCTCTTACAAAGCCTTGGGATATCTGTCATTTGACAGTTGTTCCTGTAAGGTGACTAGATAAATTTAGATTGTTTTTTTGAAAACCTTGAGCTATTTCTCTCTAATTTTATAATGTAATGCTGAGGTTGGTTCTCCTTTAAATTCCTCTGTCTGGGTCTAAATATCTCTATGGTTCGTTTTAATAAGATTTTCTTGGCACTCATATAAGCCAACTTTTTAAGATATAAATCAAGAATTATCAAAACAATAATAAGAATTATCAAAATGATAATTAATATTATGTCAATCCCAGTTAAGTTGATTATCCCTTCATTTAACTGTTCCATTTTTAAACCATGCATTGTGTAATCATAGAGACCTAACTCCCTCCATCATCATAGCATTTCCCATTTGTAATGTGAGAAAAAAATCTCTCTCTTTTTTTTAAACTAATTTCCTCATTTGAGAATTCACAATTGTCTCTCCAAATCTGTTGGTGATGGTGAAGACGACAGTGAAGTGTGAGGCTGATGCTATGTAGAATAGTTGAAGCCTGAGCAGGTGTCAAGGCAGTTACCTAGTGTGGTAGCAACCCGAGGAGGCATCCAGGGAAAGCCCACTACCCACCAGGAGAGGGACGCTTCTGTCTGAAAAGCACACACAGGAAAACATGGGGGAAGAAGCACGTGTGGCAGGAGCTGCCTGAAGGCAGAGTTGGCCAATGGTGAGGGGATAACTCTGGCAGCATTTGGAGCCTAAGCACCTGTGGAGTTTGCTGCACAACAGAAAATTCCTGGACTGGCTCAGAAAGCTTGGGGTAAACAAGGAAAACCTAGCCAGTGGGGCTGTGACTCAGGATGGAGCCCCCTCATGTAGCTCTGGCATGTGTCGGTTGCTGTAAAGCCACAGGCAAGCAGATTTTTCGTGAATTCATGCTCCAAAAGTTGGGTGCCAGATGAAGGGTGATCCTGATTAGTCTTATCAATAAAAACCAGGAAACAGATATTGGGGTAAAAGCTGAAAAATCAGAGAAGCAAAGGAACAGCCAGAGTAATTTCTTACCTATCCAAATCCTCAGAGAAAAAGGGCATGAAATCCTGTCTCCACCAGCCTTATGTTCCTGTTTCTGCTTCCTGACTGCTGGGATTAAAGGCATGAGCCTTCCAAATGCTGAGATAAAAAACATGAGCCTCCCAAGTACTGAGATTAAAGGTATGAGCCACCATCACTGACCTCTGTGGTCAACTAGTGGCTAGCTCCACCCTCTGGTCTCCAGGCAATCTTTATTTGTCTGAACACAAACAAAATATCACACTACATTTTCTTAGCATCATCTCTTGAAGGATGCTCATTTAAATGCAAGACGTTAACTATGCAACATTATCTCGTAATCTCATGGAATGAACAAATCAAAAGCTCAATTTAGGAAAAGCCATAGAACGCAGTTATTTCTCAAATGTGCAGTAGTAGTGTTCTAGAGGAAAAAATACTAAGACTCTAGAGTACAAAACCACAATAACATACTCCTAAGTACTATGTTAGAGCATTTAGTTAAAACTCTCATTTTATAATATCAAGATAAATTTTAAATAAGATGTAATAGAGTAATTAAGTAGAGAAAACTATAAGAATCTATGAGGTTGCTTAACATATTTTTTTGAATTACAAAAATATTTGTTGGGGAAAAACCACTAGGCACAGACAACTAACAAAAAAATTGCATATCATTTCCAAATTACATAAATAGCCACTACTAACAAAGCACATATTTTATCATCATGTTCTCTATGTAAACATCTTGCTTTAAAATCTAAGACACTGTGTGCTTTTGTAAATTGACCAAAAAATTATAATAATATACATATTTGGAAAGGTTATCAATCAATCATACAATTCAATTCACACATATCAGAAACTGAAAGCAACTTAAAACCAACAAAAAGATTACCAAATTTAGCTATATCTATGCTCTTAAACATAGCAAAATAAACTAACTTAGAAGCCACAAACATGGAGGCACGGATTCAGAATTTTTGCTACAGTGTGAAAGAAAATGGTTTACCAAAGCTACCTATTTGTAAATCCAATTATCAAAGTATTCTGGAAATTTTAAATCCATTACAAAAGTTGTCAGTGATTACTGTGGGTGTGGGGTTACAATTGCCTCAGTTTTATCTCCTATAATTAATGTGTTCAACTCCTACACTCCTCTACTACAGAATGTGACTGTATTTGGAAAGATGGCTGATAAATAGGCAATTTCTGTTACTTGCATTCATGTTCTTGGGGAAGACCATTTGATACAAGAAAACAGACTGGTATTATTTTCCCTGGGAGAAACCATTTCTCTCATTCTCAGCATTCCTTGTCGTTTAGTTGTTTTAGGAGAGTTGAGGTGTTGTAGTCTTTCCTTGTTAACTTTGGCATGTTTATTGTTATCCTCATTCAGCAAAGTTTAAGTAGTCATATTGTTGAGGGTAATATGGAAGGAAAGTTTGGAGTGAGGAAATGGAAAACAAAAATGATGTAATTATATTACAAACTCAGAGATAAGGAAATAAAAAGAGACAATTAAATTATTAAGTGTTTAAAAGCTAATCTTTGGTGTTACTGAGAGCCCACAGAGATGATCACTCAGACAGAGTTTATACATAATTTCAAGTCTTTATTCCAGCCAGCTGAGACTGCACTCAGGTATTTGGGACCTATGGTGATATTTTATTTGTGATTAAATGTGATTTTATTTGTATGTTAATAAATAAAGTTGCCTGGGGGTCAGAGCTAATAGCAAGCCATAGCAGAAGCTGGGTGGTGGTGGAACATACCTTTAATCCCAGCACTCGGGAGGCAAAGGCAGGTGGATCTCTGTGAGTTCGAGGCCAGTCGGCTACAGAATGAGTTCCAGAAAAGGCTCCAAAGCTACACAGAGAAACCCTGTCTCCAAAAATCATTATATATAATCTTATATAAATATAAGAAATGATGAAAAAAATATGGCAAGTCCTTCAGAAAGTTACTTTCACTGTGTCTTCAGAAAGATCCTTCCAAAAGGCCCATAGCAGCAGAACTTTTAAAATGCAAATTCCTCCAGAAAGCCAAGAATAGAGAGTACCTGATTGAGAAGCTGCTTATGAGAATGCCAGACATAGCCTAAAGAGCCAAGAAGGTCCTGTTTCCAGCTGCTGTTGGATGCATGATGGTCCATAGCTTACTCTCTTCGGCTCAGTATGGCGAGTTCCTGGATCAAGCAGTCACCTCCATAAAACTGAAGATGGAGATTGGGAGTGGAGTGATGATGAAATGGATGAGAAGAGTGAGGAAGGAAAGGCATCTGCCTCCCAAGAAAAGTCTCGAAGAGTAAAAGAAGAACATCCAGAGATCTCGGTAAATGCTGGTGGCATCCCGGAGCAAATACAGTCCCTCTCCATAGTGTAATTCCTGACTGTATATATTGCATATACTTATTGGATATAGTTTTTCTTGTATTAGTTATAAGCTTTTTAAATTTTAGATAAAAAAGGGGAAATGTGATTGATATATTGTGCACCCCAATAAACTTATCTGGGGGTCAGAGAACAGAAGAGCCATAATATTAAACATAGAGGTTAGGCAGTGGTAGCGCACACCTTTAATTCAATCACATGGCAGGCAGAGTCTGTGTGTTCAAGGACATAGCCAGCTTGGAGACACACACCTTTAATCTCAATACTAAACATAGAGACCTAGAGGTCTGTATAGACAGGCAGTGACGAGGAGGTCATGTGGTTGGATTTACAACCAATGAGAAGGCAGAACAGAAAGTCAATAGAAAGACAGACACACAGGAAGTAGGTCTCTAGAGTTCTCAGGGGAAGGAAGGCAGCGGCAGCAAGGGATAAGAAGGCAGTTTAGTCTCAGCTCTTAGCTACTGCTCTGACCTCTTGGGCTTTTAACTCTGCATTTGGTTCTGTGTTTCTCATTTAATAAAACCATTCAGAATTACATCTACAGTGACCCAAGTGTAGCCCCAAGCATTTAGAGCAAAGGGCTTTTAAAGACAAAATAACACATCCTTGTATGTCACTCAGCAGCTGCAGGGGTTGGTTTCAGCAAGCTAGAAGTTTAACAGAATTTAAGAAAAACAGGTAATTGGAGGGGGGAGTTTTGCATATGCAAACAATTTAACAGAAGGTAAAATAAGTTAGCATCTTGGCCTAGGATACCTAGAATAGAGTTGATAGTTATTCATGGTATTCTCCATTAAGGAAACCAAATTTGACTTAATACTAAAATGTCTTTAGCAAAAATACAGGGGGAAGAACCACGATACTGTCTTGCCCTGCAACATTAGCCTAATTAGAAGGTTGTAGTTATAAAATTAACATGGTATTTGCCCCATTCAAGGAAACAGTGGTGGTGCATATGCTCAGAGGAATACTTTCTAAGGATGCAGCAGTGGACCCAAGGCTGCAGAAGACGTCACAAGAGGCTTCTGCAGGACACTGTGATGCACTGGCACTGTGATTTCATGTCTCTTCACTCTAAGACGGTGAGAATGCAAACATGTTGACATACTCAATGTCTGCAGTGGTTTATTATCAAACACCTAGTCAACTCTTGGTGATCACACATCATAGCTCAGAGTGGCAAAATTATTTCATATTATAATAACAGATACATATTAGACTTTGTCAACCTTCACAGGTTTCCTTGCATAAAAAAATCTAGTTAGAATATATGAGTTAAATTAATCATGGTCACGATCAGAAAATCTTAGTATGTATGGAATATATGAACAATAATATATGAAAATGGTCTGAGTGTGTGACTAAAAATGTTGCTGACTTTGGAAATGGTTGATATTATGCATTCAAGCCCAAAGAGCTATAAACACTGAGTGCACTCTAGGTAATAAACATTTCCTTTCCCTGAAGGTATGAGTTCAGTATTTTAGTAACACTATACCTAAACAATGAAATTAAATAGTTATCTCAATGTATGGAAGCTATTGGCAACAAATCCATTACTTCACTTCAAATCTCTTCTCTCTGTGATAGTCACAAGAGACAGAAATCAGAAAGAATGCAGTCACATCCTCAAATGACATTTATATAAAACTCCACCCATTACCATCAAAATCAGCATTATTTTCAAGATCACATGAACATTTCACCAAACATATCAGGGCCTAATTAACTATTTACTAATTTTTAAAATAAAAATACACAACTAAAATTATATAGCCATAGTACTATTAAATTAGAGAATAGTAATAGAAGAAAATTGGAGACTGAACTGTAATAACAAAAGCATCAAAAAGAAGTCTTCATGTAAATTGAAAAACATTTTAAATAAATGAGTATATGATTTAAAAATGTATGGGATGCAATGAAAAAATTCAACAGTGAAAAAACATGATGGTTAATGTATATATATTTAAAATATCAAATAAATTATGTGTGATTGCAACTTTGGAAAGTTATGGGATTGATTAAACAGAATAAATAAAATGGAAATTCATGCATTTGAAAATTAGAAAAAGCTAAAATCGTTAAATAGAACTCAATAATTTTAATGTATAAAGCTCCAACTGTGTAAACCAAGAAAAAAACAGGAAGGAGACACAAACGAAATGATGTAAAGTCATCATTACAGATTCTATAGACACTAGTTACGGCATGTGAAAATACTTGTCTCTTCTATTAGCTGAGCAGACCAAAAAATAATGGCACTCCAGTGCCATTTATAACTAACATAAGAAAAACTATATATAAAAGTACAATAACTATATACAATATATACAAGTAATAAATACCTAAACAATGTCTAGTCCATTTGTATTTAACAAATTCAGAGAAAATAATTCCATTATCTATCATATTGTATCTAATTCACTTTCTATCCTAATTAATCTTCAACTATAACTAAATAATCTTCAACTCCTTCAGAGACCCAAGAAAGAAATAATATTAGCTAACAAAAATAAAAGCAGGAAGTACATGCAAGCAACTTCCAAAAAATTGTGAGTTAACAGAAACAGCCAGCTGCCTGAACAGTCATTGGAATTATCTCTTGACTTTATCTTTTCTTCCATATTTTTAATTTAAAATTTTGTTTACTTGACAGTGTCTTGAGCACGCTCAGCAATTTCTGTTTTTCTGTCTTTGTTTTCCCTGTGTTCTGTCCTCACTGGGTGAATTTAAATGACTGTCCTTGTACGTTTATTTTACTTTTATTTGTTTCAACCTCTTTTTCTGGAAGATCCTCATGTTTATTTCAAAAATATTTTCAGATGCAAAAAGTTTATTTGCTTTTCTTTATACTTTGAGGTATTTGTAGAATTTCTGGCCGCGTTAAATTCTTCATATCTTCCATTGTAGTTTTGCAGTTCACTGAGTTTCCTTACTACTATGATGTTGAACTCTCATTTGGCTTTTTGTAGATATTCAGATTTTTGTCATTATTTCCTTGGAATTCTCTGTGATAATTTATATTTTTTTCTTACCTTTTGGTTGCTAATAACTCTTTATATGTGAGTACATTCAATAACAAACACCTGCAACAATGAATATACTTTTTAAGATTTAGTCACTTTTCCCCAAACGCACTGACAAGTTAAGTCAAAGCTGTCACTTGAATAACAGTGAGGCATGTAGTAGCATTGGGTGCTAAATATGGGTTCACGCTGAGGTACTGAGTGTCGTATGACAGAAATGTCTTAGGCGGTTGGACTCTGCTCTGTGTGTGACAGGACACTTATTGGTTTCAAGATAGTGGGGATTAAGTGGTGGTGCTAAGGGCTCCTTTGTTCCTGCAGTATCTTTGGGTTGAGTAAAAACAGACTGAGGAAGAGAGTGAGGAGCAGAGCCTCCTTTTTCATAACTCTAAGTTTAAAAGGCCATTTTCTAGTGAGTACCTAGCAACAGCTTAAAGAAATCAGCTCACTCATTCTCAGTACAAGGACCAGTGCAAGAGTCATGGACTAAGAACAACTGTGAATTTCTGTTTGCAATGAAGGCTGCAGTCTGAGAACATTAAAGAGTCTGTTGATAATCTATGATCTAGCAACAAGGGTTAGATCAGCCATGACTATATGCACAACTGTAGTTCTGATATGAAGCTACACAGCTTTACAGTATAGACAGGCCCAGTTTGGAATGCAAGTTTGATAATGAAACCTGGCACCCAGGTGGGTGGGACTGTCTGCTTGTACTGGTACTTATTGCCTCTCATCTTCCTACACTGTTTCTAGTTAGATACCAGCACATTAGTCACCTATGTTATCAGTGAGGTACCACAATCCATAGTGTACCGTCTAGAGGTCAGCCATGTTTGTAGAATTATGCCTAGTGTCTGTGCTTCGTCTTTAGGCAACATTTCCCAAAGCAACCTCAGGGGTTAGAGGCTGACTCCCCAAGGGAGACCTTGCCTTGGAGGAGGTGTGAATGGGGGGTGGGTTGGGGGGGAGGGCTGGGGGGTAGGAGGAGGGAGGATGGAGGAATCTGTGGCTGATATGTGAAATTAAGCTAAATATAAAATAAAAGAAAAGAAAAAGGATAATTAAGAGATTTTATGTGTGCAAGACACTAGGTCCACTGTATCTATGTTACCTTTTCCCTTCTGTATGGTGATGTTATTGGAATCTATAGTAAGGATTATTTTAGCATTCCTACATGAAGTATGTAGGAATACATAGTAGCTACTTGGAAACTTCATCAAAAATGACAGCTATTCTTGAAATGCAGGGTTTGGGGTTCAATGTTGACTCCTGCTGTCGGAATTATACCTGTGGTCCACACAGTTCTTTTCCTTATCTTACTTTAGGCAATTCAGCTGAACAATTCTCTCCATGTATCAGGCTAGGTTAGGCTCAGACTGGTCATGGGAGTAATGGCCCAAACTTCAAGACAATCTGTTTTACTCTTTGCTCTCCTTTGTACTCTGGAGTTTCATCCTTGCAGTGTGCAACTTTGGTTCAAAGGATAGAATGATACAGGCGCATTGAAGCTTTTCTCCACACCGTTAGTTGAGTGGTCGCTTCTGTTTCCTCCACTGTACTACTACATCTTCTTAAGTGAATGGCATGTCTCTGGAGTTATTTTCATTCATGAGAAGCTACCAAATTGTTCTTTGTGAGAGGAAACATGACTGAGATCTCACACTTCCATCTTTCTGACATCACTCAACTCTTTTTCTAGGTTTTAGAATTACCCAGGTAAGAAGTCATTTAACATGTCACTTAATATATATATATATATATATATATATATATATATAATTATATATTAAAATTATAGTATAATACATTTTCCCTATATCATTGTATATTAAAGACCATCTCCACTGTCATCTATTAATATTATATTTTTGCCACACATATGTATCTATTTAATAGTTTCTTCACCAAAAGATATGTATATTGATTACTTTTTTCAGTTTTATAAACTCTGTATACAAAACTGCAACCATGGGGCAAAGCAGAGGTGGGAGAAGACACAATTATGGAACTAAGTGCCAATTACTGTCAGCTTGAGAAATGAGTTAAAACCCTCCAAGGACAATTTTAACTTGTTTTTAGGCTGAATTTCCAAGTTTCACAGCATGCATGGGCATGTTATAATGTATCATTTTGTATTCACACTTGATGTTTACTACACTACAAAAAATACATTAGAAAGTACACAAGCACAGATTATTCAATTTGTTTTAAGGAATTTTTCTTAACATACAATCAAGTGAAAGATATATACCCCACAGAATACAATAAATATTTATTTCAATGAAACAGGATTCTGACCTTCCTTCATAAATGAGCATGTCAATATTGAGATATGTTAACAACATATGGAATTGGTAATACACTTTGATCTCTAATTACACTTCCAATTTTATGACTTAGAAAGCTGTATCCAGTAATAAATTAAATTAAACATACTTGTATAGCATTTGGAAGTGTCAGGTTATGTTGACAAAAATGTGTAATAGCCTCAAAATCACTTCTAGCTGTAATCTATTGTATTTTTTTTACAACACTAACTATATGATTTGACAAAATGAAAGAAAATTTCCTAATTGTATAAAAAGAATAACATAATATACTAACTATAAAATATTTCTTCTAAAGTATGATCAAACTGTGGACTAAGGGATTTGAAAAATTAATAGTTATAAATCTTCAGAAATGTGTATTAGTAATTTAAATAAAATCTCAATTTTGACAAAGAATATTGACAAATTTGACAAAATTATGAGAAAACTCAATTGATGCACATGGAATAAGTCAATGACTACAGGATACATATATACCTCATTTATGTATCAGTTATATTTCAACATAGATCATATGATTAGGATATAAAAAACTTTAAGGAATTTAAAGTCATGTACATTTTTCTGGTTATAATGAAATTATATTAGGAATCGAGAGAAATAAAAATCAACAAAACAAGAAGCACATATATTAGTAGATCAAAGGAATAATCAAAAATTGAATTTGAAAATATTTTGAACTAAACCAACTGCATGTTTTATTGATTAACTAGTCAATTAGTAAGATTTTTGAGATAGAAAACTTGTATGTAATTCAAGTCAGCCTTGAGCTGGTGAATCTCTCCTGTCTCAATATTTTTTTTAATTTTTATTTTATAATTAATTTAATTTTACATATCAGCCACAGATTCCCCTGTCCTCCCTCCTCCCACCCCCCAGCCTTCCCCTCCAATCTACCCCCATTCCCCACCTCCTCCAAGGCAAGGTCTCCCCTGGAGAGTCAGCCCAACCTGGTAGATTCAGATGAGGCAGGTCCAGTCCCCTCCTCCCTACACCAAGGCTGAGCCAAATGTCTCAGCATAGGCCCTAGGTTCCAAAAAGCTAGCTCATGCACTAAGGACAGGTCCTAGTTCCATTGCCTCCGGGCCTCCTAAATAGTTCAAGCTAATCAACTGCCTCACTTATCCAGAGGGCCTGGTCCAGTTCTATGGAGGCTCCTCAGCTATTGGTTCACAGGTCATGTGTTTCCACTAGTTTGGCTATTTGTCCCTGTGCTTTTTCCAATCATGGTCTCAATATCTCTTGCTCATATAATCCCTCCTCTCTCTAGCCGACTGGACTCCTGGAGCCACCTGACTCAATCTTTTAAGTTTTGAATTACCACTGTACCCAGTTCTAGCCTGCAAAGCATTTCTAAAACAATAGAATGAAATTGAAAAAAAAATAGAGAGAAAACTGTTATAACTGACACCTAATTAAATAACAAAAAAACCCACAATTATCAAAGCAAGGATAAATAAAATAAAATGGAAGTTCAAATCAACGCAGTAGAACACAGAAACAAAAATGAGAAATGTGGATACAACCAGAAAAAGAAAGTTGTATTGCAATAGTTTTAACAAAATAGATCCATTCATAGTCAGACTAGTAAAACTGTAGTGGTATGTACTTGAGGAAAAGAGCATTCACAACAAGCAAATGACAGTGAGTTCCAAATTGATTAATGGAATTCACTTTATTAATACAAACAGAGTCCCATCAGTTATTATGTTCTTGATATTACCCTTATTGATATGACAAATAGTAATGGATTGAAAAATGAATAATTTTATAGATTCATGAGTAAATACAATGAAGATAAATGAAGAGGTTGAATATCAATGAATTAATATGTTAATGTCTTATGGTTTGTACTTTTTATATTTTACCACTGGAGTTAATAATTTTTATTCTTATCATTTGAAAATCATTATTTTTGAGAACTTATATTATCTATGAAACATCATGACAAAAATATTTTAAAAATAGCTATAATGTCATTGTTGCCTTTTGAAAATACATTTTTATCACTAAAGATTGTAGTTGAAAGTTTTTTTGTGTTTATCTGGCACCAAGGTCTTACAGCCATTTGTAAAATTCTGTGTCTTGTCTGGTCTTATTATTGCTCAGACCAGAGTAAACACACAGAGGCTTATATTAATTAAAACTGGCCATTAGTTCAGGCCTATTACTGACTAGCTCCTACACTTAAACTCAATCCATTTTTCTTTATCTATAAATTGTTACATTTTCCATGGCTTTACCTGTGTGTCTTTCATGCTGCTCCCTGGACTGTGGGCTGGCTTCTCCTGACTCAGCCTTTCTTTTCCCAGAATTTTCCTTGTCTGTTTATCCTGCCTATACTTCCTGCCTGGCTACTGGCCAATCACCATTTTATTTATCAACCAATCAGAGCAACACATACACAGCATACAAAAGATATTTTAGAAAGAGACATTATTGGGACTGATAAGCTGTCTGAACGGCTATAAGAGCCTGCTAGACTCTGAGGTTGAATCCCTGGCACCCACATTAAAAGCCAGGCCTGGTTATTGTGTACTTGTAAACCCAGCACTGTTCATGGGAGGAGATGTAATTATCAACAGGGCTTCCTGGATGCCAGCAAAACTCTAGTTTCAATAACAGACCCAGTCTCAAGGCATTCAGCCAGTGGGTGAATAAATAAGTTATTGGACATCTTTCTCTGGCTTCTCTTGCATTTGCAAGTATGTGCATGAAACAAACACACACACACACACACACACACACACACAAGAAACTGGATAAATAAAGAATTGTATCGAGGATATGGGTTCCAAGCATTGGTTATTTAACCACTACTGTGGGTTGAATAACTGTTTTCCAAAGGGCAATATGTTAGAGGCAGGATATATCCAGAGTGACTCTCCTGGGGGGTGGGGAAAACTTTAGGAGGTGTAACCCTAGGAGACCTTTATGTCATCTAAGTCTTTCATTCATGTAACGTAATTACATAGTCTCTTCCTCTCTCTTTTCTTTACTGGGCATGAAGTAAGCAGTCTGATTCTCTGCTGTAAACATCTAGTGGGCTCAGTTACATTCATGGCCCCAGGGTCCTTCAACAACCACAGTTCTAGATACATCTGAAACTTCAGTAGGGATATGAACTCCATCACAGGGCAGCATCTCCTGGTGGCCATAATGAACCTGTGAATCTGACCCATCCTAGACACTACTGGTTTCAACCTGAAAGTTGAGACTGCAGGAAGACAGGAATGTGTGTCAGTCCAGTGTCTGCACACCTGACTATCCAAGAAGCCTCTCTGAGACTACAGCAGCAATGTGGTCAATGCAAAGGGATGCCAAAACAAACAAATAAACAAAAAAAACCCATCTAGTGGGCTCCTGGAGAGCTCCAGCAGTGTCTCCACATGACCTTTAACTAGAACTTCAAAAGGTAAGAGCCCAAATCAACTCTTTCCCTTTATAGGTCAATTATATTTTATTATATAAATGAAAGTTGACTAGTAAAGAAAATTAGTATAGGAAAGTAGAGCCACTCACTATAATTGTGCCCAAAAACCTGGTAGGAATTTTTAAAATTTTGGAGAAGCAGGCTAGGCAAAGCCTAAAATGTTCTAAGTTTAGCTAAATTTACAGTGAGGATAGGCAACAACAACAAAAAACATCCCATAAGGGGCCATGTGGACTATTACGGTATGATTAATAATGGTGCATCATCATTTGAAAAGAGGAAGCACATGTTCAGAAAATAGCAAAAAATGTGTCCAGCTTATTTCTGAAATTTGTAAGATCAGTCATCCATCACAGCTTCAGAAAAGTAGTAATGTGAGTTTTCTTTTCAATGAGTTTCTACAGAGAGTCCTATAAGAAAAGACTCACTTGGTGTTCTACATGTCCAAGAGTATGTCAGGGTACATTTTCTCTTTTTGAGCCTGAAATACATTTAAATATCCCTGTAGCCGTAGCTCATATATTCGCAGGTTCAAGATTCACTAGTCAATGTGTGTCATCTATGTTATGAAAATTTTAGAGGCATTTGGCTTGCAAGAATCATGGAATCATATCAACTTCCCCTAAGATGTCAAAGGAAAGAATGGGAGAATATGCTATTTGCTTCAGATTCACATGTAAAAAGCCCACAGTACTGTGATGGCAAGACCTGAACAGAAACAAAGGCTTTAATGTAGCCCTCAGGAAAATAAAGGCAAACAGAATACCCAAAATTTGTCACAAAAAGCTCTAGGTCGTGTGAAATACCAAGCCAAGGAAGTGGGCAGCAAACACCACAGTCAAAGGGAGGAGCCTGCCCAAGCCATTGCCTGGCAGTATTTAAGTTCAGTGCTTCTCAAATGCTCTGCATAGACTTTAAGATCTAATATTTACAGCAGCTGAGTTTTAGTCTTGATTTGGCCCTGTTTCTTTCTATACTGCTCCTATGGCTGGGAATGGTATTCTTTATTCTTTGTCTCTGTTACTGTTCTGTCTTCCAACTACCAACATTCTGAGTTTTAAAAGCAGAACTTGCCTTACATCTTCAAAGGAGACCTTTGACTTGAACTTCTTAGAAATTGTCAAATGGTTTGGAATCAAGGAGTTCTGTATGACGGATGGAATCTACTTTGCATTGTAATAAAGTAATGAACCTTTGGTGTTCATGCCTGAATTCTGCTTGTATTATGAAAAATTACAAGTTGGTCATAGACCCCAGGGAAGAATTTAATACCATTATTCTTATAAATGGAAATGATGATAAAATGGTTTACTTATTTCTGCAACTGCAGATTAGTGCATCTACTAATACTAATCTAAGAAGCTTCTTCTTGAAATAGATTACAATGAACAGAGACCCTCAAAATGCAGAAAATAAGAGAGTGTACAGTGCACATTCCTAAGTGGGACGTACATACTGCACCCTTCCTTCCAAAGCTCAGAGACCTTCATGGAAGAGGAGAGGGATGATTATATGAGCTAGATGATGTGATGACTATAAGGGCTGTGTTTTGAGATAAAAGAGCTAGTTGCACCTTGGAACTCACAATGATTATGAGAGTGCACTCAACCTACATAAGCTTAAGACAAACCTGAGCATGGAAGTGAGAACGTTGTCATTATGTCCTACCACTAGCTATTGGAATTTAATAGTTGCAGAGGAAGAGCTAGATATTGTTAAGGTTGTGACCTGATAGGTTAACATGTCACATCAGGAGCCACATTCAAGGATAGTTAGGAGCACATTTGGACTTAATCAGTTTAATTTTTTTTTTAAGAAAACTCAAAATTGGGTGTGTAGGGAAGTGAATGTGGAGGAGTCTAGGAGGAGTGGAGGAGGGGAGAACACAGTCAAAGATCATTGTATGAAATATCAAAGATAAAATCAAAATCACCAAAAAGGATCTTAGTGTCTGAGGTTGTAAGTGCAAGTCACATAAAAATTCTAATGATCATATGTTTCCTATGTATTTAGGTACAAATAAATAAAAGGATTTTCTTTATGGAGTTTATTCTCTGAATGTATAACTGTGCCAATGTTTGGAGTCATACAAAAATTATTTATCCCATAGTATAGAGGTTTTTTGCTTCATTCTCAAGGTTTGTTACTAACAACCCTGTATAACTGATGATAAGTTGTTCACAGTAAAGACTGACTTATTTGACAATGATTGTGTCTTTCACGTGTCTAGTAATAAGTAATGCTTTCTTATTTTAGAATATCTGCATATTTTAATATTGAAGTAATAAATAAGTAAGGACAGACTGTCATTTTAAAAATAATTATGGGGAAATAAAAGTAAAAATATTCAAAAATAGATATTTTATTAAAATTATGGATATGAGTTTACAGACAAATGAGAAGATTTGGTAACATAAATCAGCATGTGATGGAATACCTACTTTAATGCCTCATTGTGTGAAAAATACCTTATTTGCATCCCAGGTACAGCAATTCAAGGCATTTGTAGAATATGTATGCCACTCTCTTTTATGAGGAGAAATAGAGATGTGTTCTAACAGGCTTCATGAAATAATAATCCAATTGTAAAGGAAACACACATACAAAATATGCATGCTACTTGGCACTAGCAAGTGACATCTGGGATAATCATGGCATCTGGCTTCTGGGACAGTACTTGATAGGACTATCTGGTAACAATCTGCTACACAATTTGACCAAAGGAAACAAATAGAGTACAAATAGCCCACAGTGACTGGAAGAATTGATGCAAATTTAAAATTGGCTGAAAGTCCTAATTGTTTACTACAGCCATGGCTTTGAATGGGAAACAGAATCAGAAAAGGTCTAAAAAATCCATAGGAAAATGTGGACTGTATTACCTTTTAATAATTAACCCCCTTTTGATATTTAGCTATCTTAAATAACTATATCACATGTATCCAACTTAAAATGTTTCAAAAATATCTTCAGATACTATTGTAAATTCAGACTGTCCTAGGTATTTCCAGCATTCAGAAAAACAGGTGATTTAAATTGAAATGTTGTGGTTTGTCTATGAAGATGTTTGAACTTGACCGGTTATCCACAATGTGCAAAAGTACATTGACTACACTATTGAAGGTTGATTTCCACTACTATAATATACTAAGAAAATTCACATTGTGCTTCTAAAATTCATCAAAAACCTTGTCTATCACTTATTCTGTATTTTATCCTTTAGAGTATCTACTTTATTTCATTAAAATTTTTATGATAAGGTATGTGAGATAGCTCAATGCATTAAGATGCTTGCTGCCAAGCATGACACCTGAGTTTGATCCCCAGAAACTAACTTGTGGAAGTAAAGAATTTATTCCCTTCAATGGTTCTCTGACTTACACATTGTACCATGGCTCATGCACACATACATACATAGACAATGAGAGAAAGACACATATATTTATGAAAGATAAGTAAATATGAAGTTATAAAAATTAAAAAAAAACTCATTATGATTTCTGATTATTTAAAAATATTTCCTATGCATTTTTGAAATAGTTGAGGAAAAGAATGTTTCTTCATTTTTCTCTACATAATAAACAAAATATTAGTAAGCTATGGAATATAATAAACTAGTTGGAATAGATAACTGCAAGTATAAAATATAAGTATTTATACATGCATTAATTATTTGACAAATCTTAAAAGTGTTTGAATATTTTACATAAATTTTATGATCTGCATTTTCTCTGTATATATACGTATTTTGAAGGTTCTGTTGATTTTTAAAAAACTTTCTTTGTTGGGCATTCTTCAATTATTCTCGTTTATACGCTGTAAAGTGTTTCAATTCTGAAATAATTCCTCCTCATTGTGTTTACAATTATTTTCCTTCATAAATACAATTTAAGTGTATCAGGAGCTAAAGGAGCATTCTGAAAACAAATGAGGAGAAATATCCCTTCATTGCTACTCTTTGATTGCCCCTCAAACTCAAAGCCTTTCCTAACGACTAGGTAGGAACTTGTAATATTATTATTCATTGAGTGACTCCATGGACACCCAGTTTCCTTTAATCTGGACTTGATGGATGTGTAAGAACTGCTGACAAACTGCCTGCATCAGAAACTCAGAAAGGAAAAGAAAAGTTTTTCAAATCCCTGTACTTCACTACAAACATTCCTTTAGACCTACACATAAAAGAAACTTCTACTTCCACATTCCTCTTTATGTGACTTTGGTGGAAAGTAATATTTAAAATACTAAAATTTAGCTACATCAAAGCTATTTTCCAATTCCATATCCCCATTAGCTCTCCCACTAAGCATGTTACTTGCCCCCTCTATGCAGCAGCTTTTTCTGACTTAGAACGAATGGTTTTGACATAAATGATATATGCTATCATTTCTTACTTTAAAATTGTATTGCTGAAGTAAAATAAAATATTTGGAAATACTTTGGAGTGACATTTAGCAGAAACTTGTCAAAATAAAATTGGATTATTGCAACCTGCTTAAAACAAATTTCCATCAGAAACTCCAGACCATCATGCACATCCAAGTGTATTCTGAGCTTGCATGAAACTGTATCTGGTTCTACTTAATGAGATTTATTGTGGAGGAATGAAATTGCATTCTCCATGATTTGATGCAAACCGATCAAATGCTGGGATATCTGTAATATGAGGAAAAATAAAATATGAACAGAAATATAGTTTGAGTTTTACAATGCTTTTACTCCATCTAGATTTTCTCCCCAGTAGTTTACCAATATTTCTCAAACATTAAATGCAATATGGAGTATTCCACTGAGAGATTTGAAGGTACAGATGAGGGCTTCCATTCTCGTTAATTTAATGGTCATGTGATTTAGGAAAGCTCAGGACAAAGCAAACAGTTAATAGAAATGTTCATTTGTAGTCTTTCTGATTTATTTTATATATTCTACATTATGAGTGATAAAATAACTTTTATAGATATAAGATTTTATGGCAGTTACACCACATAAATTTACACTCCAAATGTGTATCTAGGGAAGGTAGTGTAATCTAGATACAATGTGCATATACATGAAATGAGCCACCTCTCTATACTTCAGCAAGGCTTCCACACAACAGAAAATACCAAAAAAATGTTGTGTACTGTGTGTAATAGATAAATCACACTTCTTTAAGTAAAATTCAACATGAAATAATAGAAAGTAGCATATGACACAGTTTCACAGTTGCTGTGCTCTGATTGAACTAAAAATCATGTAAGACGCCGGGCGTTGGTGGCGCACGCCTTTAATCCCAGCACTCGGGAGGCAGAGGCAGGCGGATCTCTGTGAGTTCGAGGCCAGCCTGGGCTACCAAGTGAGCTCCAGGAAAGGCGCAAAGCTGCACAGAGAAACCCTGTCTTGAAAAACCAAAAAAAAAAATAAAATAAAAAAAATAAAAAAAATAAAATAAAAATCATGTAACAAAGCCTTTAGTGCTGCATTAATAATTCTTGGGATTAGTAAAAGTAATTCAATCACAAGAGCTCCAATGTCATGATGGTATTAATTCCTTACAGAAAGGCTGGAGAGAGCTTACTCAGGATTTTTGTTTGTTTGTTTACCAACTTTCAGCCATGTGAAAACACGTAGTGGATTTTCTAACCTTTGGCCATTTGAGGACAGCTAAACTTTACTATAAATGGGGAATGGTCTTCATCAGAGAGACCAGTACTGTGATTTGCAACCAACTTTCCAAGCTCTCAATCTGTGGGAAATAAACTCCTGCTTTTTGTCTATCATTCATCCACAGACATTATGCTATGGAGGCAGATTGGAACAAAGGCAGAAATCACTGTAGAAGAGAGAAGACTTGATGTTAAAATGAAGAGTCATTTTTCAACTGGAAAACAGGATGATGCAAGAAGAATCTGTAAGAGAACACCAGAGAAAGCCTACAATGCTATCAACCAAATATTAAAGAAAGGAAATCTAGTGAGAGTCTAGAGAATAAGAGCTGTAATCAGTCCCTTTATTCTCAAAGTGGACATGATCAAAACGCTGTAGAAATAAGAACGGTGATGACTGTCATGATAAGGTAGAATTTGAATATTTTATTGAAAGTGGAAGGAAAGATCAATCATTTTTGTTTATGAAAATGGTAGAGAACTGGCTAAATTTTGTCTGTTGGTTTGTGGAATCACAGATTTAAAAGTGATAAAGTATAATATTAACAGGATCAAAGCCCTAAACAGAGCACAGAGCATCTATATACTTCTCTTGCTTGTAATAACATTCAGAATGAATCAAATGAAATAAAGGAAGATTGTGTTAGCAAAATCAAAGCAGAATTAAAGATGCCTGTGCTATCCCCATAGAATAATGAAAAGGTCTGCTTTGGTTAGAATGCTCATGGACAGCTGAGAAAACCTTTGAAAGGGAGACTAATATAATAGAAGAAGTGTGCTCTTTATTAAGATGACAGATGATTAGTTCAAAGGTATTTTGGAGATTTCTGAAACTTCCTCTCACTGATTTGAGTGGCATGGCCTTAACAGAAGAAGGTTTCAAGCAAGGGTACCAGGGAATTATTTGGACTTCCAGTATCACTTCCTGCCTTATGACTCTACTTTCTACATCTATTGCTTTCAGTGTTCTTTGACTTACCCAGATGTGGTTCTTGCTGTCTTAGGTGCTGTTCAAGATTCTACTTCAGAAAGAATAGTACCAAGCCTTGGAGGTATCATGTAGGGCTGACTAATAGTCACAGTACACAAACTGGGGAGTTGCCTTAATGCCAATTCCTGGAATTGAATCATAACTTCTGTAGAGAATAAAGAAGCTCATGTAACTGAAAAAGCTCAGGAAACCCAGACAATCATGACCCACAAGACCACTCTTCAAGGCTGTATAAGCGGGGATGCTTGTGGCAGGAAGCTGACAGTCTGAACAGCTATCTGCAAGTTGTTCAGAGGTCTGAAGGAAGCAGCTTTATGAGTCATTTCCCATGCTGGGGTAAGCTCTTTGGTGATGTGCTTCCCTTTTGAGTTTTCCATGTTCCTGTAAGTAATCTATCACCCATTTTCTTTCAAGTGACTCCACAAAACTTCTCAGTTCCTTCAGTTAGACTTAGGTGTAGTAGTGTCTTTGGTCTATTTCCAGCACCCTTATGGGACTAAATGAGCATTTTATTCTAATCTCCCTAAAAATATCACATAATAGGACATGTAACTGCTTCCATCTGGACTTTTGACGATGTAATGGGATGCCTCCTTCCCAGCCAGAGCATTGTCACTGGCAGAAACCACGACAAAATGTCATCACTAGGGTGATGTCAGACCAGTATATGGGAAATGCAGGTTCTCTGAGATCCTAGACGTTCTAGAACTCCAAGAATCTAGAACTCCAGAAACAGAAGCAAGCCTTGCTGGCTTAGTCAGCCACAGGCTTGCTTCTACAATGTCAGAACCAAAACATGGGCTGCACTCTGAAAGTCATGGGGCTGAGTAATCAAAAAGCTTAGAGAGCCACACTCTGACCCATTTATATCAGGGATTCATTGGAAATAGCAATATGTTGTGTAAAATCTTGTCAAATTGCTTCATCTGGAAACCAATATAATATACTAATAACTCAAACTTTAAAATTAAGATAAAAATATTCCCATCTTAATGTATGTTTTTTCTATTGCTTTTCTATCTGTGCATTTCAGTATTTTCAAATGAAATTTCAATTATAAAAAGATTCTACAAGCTTCCAATTAATAGCCTCAATAGTTTGTTTCAAGATAACTTTTTTCTCTTTCTTTCCTTTCTTTCTTTCTTTCTTTCTTTCTTTCTTTCTTTCTTTCTTTCTCTTCCTTCCTTCCTTCCTTCCTTCCTCTCTTTCTCTCTCTCTTTCTTTCTTTTTCTTTCTTTCATCCATTCTTTCTTTTTTTATTTTTCAAGACAAGGTTTCTCTGTGTAACCACACTGGCTGTCCTAGAGCTTTCTCTGTTGACCAGGATGGCCTTGCCTCGAACTCACAGAGATTCTCCTGTCTCTGCCTCCCTGAGTGCTGGGCTTAAAGAGATGTGCCATCACTGTAAGGGAGTGAGTGTTGCACCTCTAGGGGAAAGGAATCCTGACGCTTGGGGAGTCAGGCTATACCTTGAGCTGTTAGGACTGCTCTGATAGCTGGACCTCCAATAGAACAGCTCAGCTCTGCAGGGAAAGGTATCCTGATTGCTTAGGGAGTCAGGCTATACTTTGAGTTGGGGTATAGTGGGGGATGTTCTCCCCACAGTATATAGCAATCCTGTTCCTCTCCTGGAGAGCCACTACAGCAGAGCTTTGCTCAGCCCCCACTTAAGGGGACTTCCCAGCAGAGCTCTGCTTCTTCTGCACAAGATGTTGCTTCTTTACCTTCACTCTGTTAAAGGGGAAACCCCTACAGAAATGTAGCAATCACCTCAGGCTCTAGGAAAAATTGTTACTTTTTCAGCTCCACCTTGTTCAGTCCCCTAAGGGACATCTCAGTAAGGTTCACACCCAATACTCTGGAGAAAGATTTATTTGGGAAAGAGGAGTCCAGGGGAGTGGCTTACTCTACCAGGGTGAGAACGAACAGCCAAGAACTGAACAGGCAGGGTGGTTTATATAGGGTTTCTTAGGGGCGGAGTTTCTCCAGGGAGAAGATACTTTGTTCAGGGTTTGGTTAGTTTTTCCTGCTCAGGGATTGGTTAGTTTCATTCATTGGTCGAGGGCAAAGTGGCCCTAATTTCATAGCCAAACTGTGTTTCTTTCACTGGCCTTCCTTAGGTTTTAGGCTCTAATTCTAAGGCCAGGGCATATTTCTTTCACTGGTCTGACTCCAGGGACAAAGTGTGTTTCTTTGGCACTGGTTTCAGAGTCAGAGTATGTTTCCTTAGTTCTGGGTTCAGGGATAAAGTGTTTCTTTCTCTGGCTCAGGTCCCAGATCTAGGCTGTGTTTCTTTCACTAGTTCTGGGTTTCAGGGTCAGGGTGTTCAGGGATTGGTTGGTTTCCTGATCTGTGATTAGTTGTTTTCACTGGTCTGTTGGTCAGGGGCAGAGATGGTTCTGATCTCAGAGCCAAACTATTTCTTTCACTGGCCTTTCTTAGCATTTTTGGCTGTAATTCTAAGGCCAGGGCATATTTATTTCATTGGCTCTGACTCCAGGGACAAAGTGTGTTTCTTTGGCACTGGTTTCAGAGTCAGGGTATGTTTCTTTGGTCTGGCTCAGGTCCCAGATCTAGGCTGTGTTTCTTTCAGTGGTTCTAGGCTCCAGGGTCAGGATGGCTTTCTTTAGCTGCCCCCTTTTCCCTACAACCACCTCCTAGCTTCAAGATAACATTTTATTTATGATTGAAGCTTCCGCATTAGTATATCTATTCCTGTTGTCCTTATTCATTACATGAAGGTATGAAAGGAAACTCAGGTTTTTTTTTTTTTTAGTTAAAAACTTCAATAAGGAAACAGAAATGTAAAAATATTGAATATTATGTAATATTATGTAATAAATGTAAAAATAATGAATGATATTTGAAAGGAAAATACATGAAAAAAATTCATGGTGACAATTGAAGATTTTAATATAAATTCATATTTATCATACATTAAAGCATTCTATTATGGAAGTCTACATTTCCTAAACATTATTATTTATAGCTTTTGCTTTGAAATTTATACTTTACTAAATAATAGAAACTTTTTTAGACTGAAACTAAAATATCTTAGTTTATATAATTGGCTACATTGTAAATATAATCTAAGTGTGATTATATTATATCAGGATATTTTATCAGCAAAGTCATCTTACAGCTATGAAAATTATTTACAAAATTCAAGCAAGGTCTCTAAATATTTCATTTGTTCCTATAATTTACAGTGAAAGCAAATTCACTCACATATTTATAAAACCAATTAATTAAAAGTGTACATTTTAAAACAGCATTTATTAGTTAAGCTATTTACAAATAATTAGAAATTGATAAATATTTGGAGTGACAAAGCATTCACTCCATCAACCACCAAATGGTTTACAAAATTTGCTGCTGCTGAGAGATGCCACAGGCAGTTTTTACATTATGTTTAAAAGCTACTATCTAAACATAAGTCTCAAAATTCCTTCTTTTTGAAGTCTGTCTGCATAGATAATTGACCCCACTAGAAAATTCCCATGATGTTTTTCAACAATAACATCAACAAAAGGACATACTCTTTGTCCATAATCTAGTCGTGTTAGAATTTAGTTGGAATATTACACATGAACATATTTAAGTATTGAGAGCATATATATTAATCAAATTATGTATTAGATATTGCATCTTTACCAATGACAACAAAAGTTAAAGAAACAAAAATAAACTAAATTATACTTGTGTTAATTAAAACCTTTGCATGCTTCAAAGGAAACCCACATCACAAGAAAAATTCTTTGCAAATCAGCATATTGATCAGGAATTCTAACTTGAATTTCTAGAATTTCATAGTAAAACAATAACAATACAATCGAAAACACAGTATCTGAAGTGATGATTCTCCAAAGCAGATATGTGAAAGGAAATGTATACTAAGAAGAGATATTCAATATCATTAGCTATCCAGAAAATGCAAATTAAACTACAAAGAGATAACTACTTTTCCCTCTTTAGCATTACTGTTAACAGTAGCTTATTAACAATATTTAACACTAGCAAAACTCTGAAGCAATGGAAATATCTCCTATATGACTATTGGAAGTATAAAATGATGCAATTTTAAAATATTGACATTTGTTTAAAATTTAAAGAGCAAGAACTCAGATGTTAAACTATTATTAATACACCTCGGAGATTAAAAAGATACCATTATTCATAGTAATCTAATTTAGAAAAAGAGAAAAGAAAACTTTTATCTACAGCTTTCAACCGATAAGCACTATGACATATTCAAGGGATAAAGTGAAATTTAGCCTTTGAAAGGAACTGCAACTTGCTGTAAGACTGTTGAACCTTGAAAACAAGCTAAGTGAAAGAAGCCAATTACTAAGTTAATGTATAGTCATTCTGATGACATGTATAGAATACGGAAATGCATATTGTCAGGAAGTATGTTGGTGATTGTAAGGGCTAGGCTTGTTGGGAACAAGTGGAAAGTGGTTGTTATTGTGTTTTACTGATGAAATTGTTCTATATTTCATCAAGGTGACATTTGCCCAACTTTGCATAGGCTAAACCAATTAAATCCAACAGTTTAAACAGATGTGTTGCATTGAACATTATTTGCATCTCATCAGAGTTATTACAAAATATATATGAAAAAGAAAGTATTTTCAAAATAATACATCTACTGTGGACATGCACAATTTTTGTAAACACTTTTTCTGGCTGAGAAATAATACCGATCAATACATATTTTTGATACTTTGCTTCACAAAAATGAAGTTTATTTACTATTTTTATCTTATAGTGATATTGAGTCTGTTATGCATTAAATTAAGTTATCAGGGATGTTGCATCATGCAATGTATTTCAAAGATAAAGACCTCAATGTCATGACTAGCACATTTGATGATTACTTCCTATTAATCTCTCTTTTATTCATCCAACTATATCACTTGGCAGGAAAGCAAGAAAATTAATATTAAAATAAATAGACTTATGTAAATATTTGCCATCATTAAATATGATGGCACATGCCCATAACTCTGGCACATGTACAGATGAATAAAATCAAAAGTTCAAGATCATTTTGGATAAGGAGCTAATACCACCCTGGGCTAAATTAGATGCTATCTCATAAAACAAAGGCAGCCAACAAACAAATAACAACAATGAAACTAATCTACCCCTTTTTTGATTAAAAATTATTAAAGTTTCTAGAATTAAAATGAAAATTTGTAGCACTTACATATTCTTTCAAACATCAGAACAGTATGTGGTATGTTGTGAAAAACCTTGGCATAATTCTCTTTTGTGCTTCCTTTTGGAGATTAAGCATCATATAAAATAGTTTTGAGGAGAAAAGAAGACTGAACCTTGGCAGTCCATTACAAAGCCCCTTTGCAGGATGTCTTTTCATTAAGCTCATATAACATATAGGAAAACAGGATTCAGATATCTTGATAAAGCCATTTATGGGATCCTATTGATCCCAGAGTGCTCTAGATTTGAGCTCTGCTACATCTTAACACTAACAAGAGGCATGAAGTGACATTCTGTAACTCATGTTCAGGACTGAGCCCCTTGACTGACATAAGAATTAGGTAATTGTTCACACATAGTTGTGAAACCCACATCTGGTAAAATTTATTGAAATTAAATTTATATTTATATTTTTTTGTTGAAAAAAGGTGTTATGTGACTATTTTCATATTTAAATATAAGTGATATTCCTTTTCTGAAGTGCCACATTCAAGGGTAGATAGCATGCCAGGTAACATTACCTACTCAGTGGTCTCACTGGGCCATATATATGTATACATGTACACACACACACACACACACACACACACTTGGGTCCAGACATTTTAGTTCATTATTGCTTGGCACTGTGACTATAAAGAGAGAACTATGTTGGTAGTGTATCTGAGGATAACTATCTCACAGTAAAGAGGAAGTAGAAAGACCAGCAACAAGTTACCCAAAGAACACCTTGAATTACCCAGTTTCCCTAGTACATCACTTCCATCACATGCTTTCAAAGTCTTCCATAATACTACCATCAGCTGAAGAGAATGGCCTTGTGCATGATAATTTGTAGTGACTATTCATATCTGAGCCATAACACACATCAATTATTTCCTAATTTAATAGAAGCACACATTTATGAATTGCCAATGTAAAAATGGCAATACGAAAACTAAATGAATTTAAATTGATTCAAAATTCTAAATTTATCTTTCTTTAGGAAACTCAATAAAATGATCCTAATTTTATTACCAAAAGAATAAATGCAGAAAAGAGGAAAATAATTTTAAAATAAACATAAATGTAGTTGGAAGATTTATCTGGTCCCGCCCACCTTGTGGTCCCTAAGCTGCTTATAAAATAATCACTCAAAAGCTTATATTAATTATAACTGCTCAGCCATTAGCTCAGGCTTATTACTTACTAGTTCTTACACTTAAACTAACCCATAATTCTTATTTATGTTTAGCCATGTGGCTTGGTACCTTTCCGGAGTTCTGCCTTGACATCTTGCTTCCTTTGTCTGGCTGGTGACTCCTGACTGAGCCTTTCTCTTCCCAGCATTCTCCTAGTTGCTCATCCTGCCTAGACTTCCTGCCTGGCTACTGGCCCAGCATTTTATTAAATCAGTTTATAAGAGCATTATTCCACAGCACATAAGCAGTAAGTCATTTAATATTAATATGTAAACTAAAAGAGTTCAAGTCTATATAATATAATAATAAACACTTTGATATAAAAATTCAAAAAATAATCTAAACAAATTACTCATTTAAACTTTAAAAAACAGAAATAAAATTAGAGAGAACTTAAAAAATTATTGTTTAAATTATCTCCAAGTAGTGTGCCTCTAAAAACACAACTACTATTACTACTTTTGTAATATTTATAGGAGATAATTTACTCTTCCTGGAAAAAAATAATGAAGATATAAAAATGAAATACCAATCAACTTATTTATAATCTATCAATTAATTGAGAAGCCTACATATAAAAGAGGTCTAAGTGTATAGAACAAAGCATATGAATAAAAAGAAGTTAATCACAATGGTTATATCCAGTGAAGGAGAATTTACATATTTATATTTATTCTGTACACAGCTTATCACTGCAAGAAGTGAACTAGCCAGAGCTATGTAGGAGAGTTCACCCTGGAGGTGAAGATAGGGGAGAGCTGATGGGCTGACCAACCCTGCAACTGCCCAGGCCCACCCCAGCATCCACTTCATCTGTGATCTGCTGGAGCATGATTGGTGGTATGGTAGAGGATTGCCAGTTGTCCTGTGGAATCAGGGCTGCAGGATCTCCATGACACAGGGCAGCAAGAAGATATCCAGGAAGAGTTCAAGTTATATCTTATCATTGATGGTGTAGCAGAGAACAGGGGTCTTGAAACAGACCAATGATTCTTTACAATGAAAGCTTGCGTGTAAAAATGCATGGATAAAAGGGTTTCCTGTATGACTCTCTTATGTCACACTGCAGCTTCCATGATGAGATTTTTCCTTTCTCCTTTCTTTTCCCTCTTTCTTCTCTCAAATTTTGTTATGCCTTATTCTCAGGAGGAGGGAAATGGGTGCAATTAGTAGACATGATATGAAAGACACAAATAAATAAAAATTAAAAGAAGACGTATTTATTTACTATGTATACAGTGTTCTGTCTACATGTTTGCCTGCAGGCCAGAAAGAGCATCAGATCTCATTGCAGATCGTTGTGAGCCACCATGTAGTTGATGGGAATTGAACTCAGGACCTCTGGAAGAGCAGTCAGTGCTCTTAACCCCTGAGCCATCAATCTAGCCCTATGCGGCCATTTCTAGGAGAGACATTCACAACAGACTTCCTGGTATTGTGGCTCTTACAGGCTTTCTACTTCCTCTTCCAGAATTTCCCTAAGCAGTAGATAAAGGATCATCACATCTGTTGACCTGACTTGTAGCATTATGAGTTTTTTCTTGATGGTCTGCGTTTAGAAAGACTAGCTTCTTTGATAAGTGAAAATCAGTAGACTGAAAACCCAAAAGGCTGAGGAATTGAGAAAAAACAAAGATTAACATATTTGGATTTCCAAACAAGTGTGAAAATCATATTTTGAAATTGAAATCAAATATTCTATTTTCCTAAATAACCTGGGAACAGGGTATGGGTAATCATACATATTTTAGGGTAGATTACAATTTGAGATAGTGAACTGCAGAGCTAGTGCATACTTACCACTAATAGGGAACTTTTCCCTTGAAGCTTCCTTCACTAAGTCACAATCTTAATATTTTGAACGACGTGAATGACAGCAGTTTAATCGATGATTTATATATTTCCTTTTCAGTTTTTTCTATGGAAGTGTTTATATTTATATTAGTTTATTATGCCAAATCAGTTTTAGAAATAATAGCAATTGACAAGCCCCCTTTTAATATTTGGTTGGATATGTAAAACTTCATTTTAACTTTAACAATTATGGAATTATCATATTAAAAGGGCATTGAAAGAAACAAAATGTGTGAATGTGTGCATATAAGAGCCTATTAAAAATTTCTTCTAGGAAATGATATGTTAGCTGATATCTGAATATGAGCAACTTGTATAAATATTGATTTTTGAACTTTTCCTTTATAACTAGGTACTTTTGGAGAATCATATTTCTAGATGTAATAGCTTTTCAATTGATTTTTCTATGGTTTAAAGGTAGAGTCTTATGTCAACTGCTGATAATGGAAATTTTCATCTCTTTCAATATGAGTTAGGTGAACTTCGAGAAAATAATTAAATCAAACTAGTAATTGTGAGTGTCCATGTCCATTCTAGCCTGTAACTACAGTGTGTCAGGTCATTTCTCTACTGTTGAGATGTGTCTGAAATCATTGCATTTAATACAAAGAATATATATTGACTCCATATCAAGTCTAAATCAATTTGTTTCAAGAAACCAACTTCTCTATAAAACAGTAACTAGAACAGGGTCTTAGGATATATTTTTTATTTAAGAATTTTTTTATTCATTTTACATACCAGCTACAGATATCCCTCTCATTCCTCCTCCCATTCCTCACCAACACCCCACCTGACCCACACCCATCCCATTCTCTAAAAGGGTAAGACCTCCCATGGGGAGTCAGCAAAGCCTAGTACATTCAGTTGAGGTAGGACCAGACCCCTCCCTCCTGGATCAAGGCTGAGAAAGGCAAGAGAGGTCAAGGGCTTAGGGTTTTATAAGCAGATGTAATAGTTTATGTGAAGAGAAAGCATTGCTTTTCTGTCATATTTCTATAAGCTAAATGCAATATCCAATATGTTAAAAATACACTTGAAAGTGTTTATCTTTCTGTTAAAATATCAGTGCAAAAAGTTCCTGACCTGGGTGAATCTTAGTTAGTTGCTCATAATGATTTTCCTCACTCTTAACTTTCCAAGAAGGAGTCAGCACTGAACATGAAGGGTACCAATTTTTTTTTTTACTTTTATTTTTGGGAATTATATAATATATACAATGAAATATGATAATATCTAGCCCAGTTTCATTCCTCCATTTTCTTCTGTATCACCCTCAATTTCCCCTTCTAACTTCAGTTCTTTTTTCTCAATGACTCACTAAATGCAGTTAAGTTAGTGTGAAGCATATATGTGACTATCCTCTGTAAGGCTGAAGTCTCTAGAAAAATCTTCTTTTCTTTTAATATTATATTTAAATATTACAAAGAGACTTGATCCTTGATATTGTTTAGAATGCATAAAATAAAATTTCAGAAAACTACGATACTACTTTAGCCTTTGCTGTTACAAACAATATGAAGTACTACGTTTTTAGTCAAGAGGAATGTGGAGGGAGCGTGTGTGCCATCATGTACACTGGGACACTATTTTTTGGAGCTATTTTTTCTCACTAATTATTTGAATTTTTTTCTCTGTAAGCCTGGGAAACTAGGGTTTAAAGTTTGTCATCTTTTTAAGGAAATTTTCTGCATAATACTATTGGCAAAAATTCAAAATAATTGTTCAACAGTTCTTTCATTGTAAATTTTATGCATATTAATTGGCTTAATATTAGACCAAAATAAATATACATATATTATTTTTAGAAGTTATGCTTTTTTATTCTTTTTTTTGATATTTCAATATTGTATTGTTACATTATATTAAATAGCATTAAAAAATGTAAGTGAATTAAAACCTGCAATCTGAAAGAAAAGTGAGTATTTTACACATTGAAAATATTATAGTTTGATTTTAATTGATAATTCTCACTGCTATGGAAAAATAAAAGAGTCTAAGTGAAGCAATTGAAGAGAAAAAAGATCCATCTTGACATCAAGTTATAGGGTCCACTCTGTCATGGAAGAATGGTTTGCTGTTGATGGCAAAACTTGAATACAGGATACTTCATGGTTCAAAAAATCAGGAAACACCACAATAGAGCCATCAGGGACCATCCCAATGGACACACTTCTTTCCCAACATTTTCAAATAGACACATCATTTGGAGGCTTGCTTTTTCTTTCTTTTTTTTTTTTTTT